>JAVXUL010000006.1:4452324-4467710 GCA_035590515.1 Trichilia minutiflora | reverse complement strand
TCAGGTCAAAGGATTACATCGCACACTATTATAATCTATCGATGAATCATTGACTACATGCATACCATGTGATTCATTGATATTTGGTCCTGTTCAATAAATAGTTCACCAACTATAAATCTACACTAATGCCCTTATGACAATACTCATATTATCAGCCTACATATATTATCATATAATATTATTAGACGGTAATTAATGTACCTACTGTGTGATATAGTTGTCCATTCAATATCACGTATGTAGGAAACGATTTGATAATTTATTTAATAATTAAATAAAATTATCCGGATAATTTATATATATTTAATATTTATTTTTATAAAAAATAAAAGAAGTAGCTAATATATGTAAATAAAGAATAATTTCTTTTATTAATAAATATAAAGTTTATATAAGATCATAAGTTCTGAAATCGATAATATGAATTATTTATAGAACTTACACATTATAAACATTATAAGTACCAGGACCATTTACTTTATAAGCTTGATTTTTTTTTGGTATTATACAAAGCATTAATACATGAAGAATGGATACTTTTCTTCGTTGTAGTTGACCATGCTGATATGTGGGATCCATTGTCATGAAAAAACTTGATCATTCTTTCCTAATAAAAGAGCTTTAAAAATGGTTAAGCCCCAAAATTGTTTCATGCTAAGGATTTATTTCCTAGTAGATCTGTGATGTACCATGTAAAATGTTGCTATATTGTTAAATGAAATTTTTTTACATATTCCAGGTCAAAATTGTTGGATTAAAAATAGGGAATAAAACAAAGGTTATAGAGAGAAAATTTCTTGGAAAACAACACACTTTATTTCATTCATAGTTTGATATTTATAAAGAAAATATCAACTTCCTCTCCTACTTTTACTGCTCAACTCATGGACTGTTACAAACTTAAAAAAATAAAAAAGATAAAAAAAAAATCTTTATTGTTGAAACAACTTATTCCAAGATTTCCTGCTGATATTCATACTAAAGAAATCTTCTTAATGAAACTAAAATGTCAGCTTTTCAACAGAAACTACCGAACTGTTAAATGAATATCTCACAAAACTTTAGACAACACCATACTTCCTTGAGGGAAGTTTTCTATATCTGTTATAATTAATTCATTGTAATATGATTAACGTTTACAATTGACTCTTTTTATTTGCTTTTCATTCTTGATGTGCTTTAGGTCCTATCAGTAAGTGAGATGCAAGCTTTGCCTTCTCCACTGTTTATGCTTAAAAGTTTAACACTTAACACAGATATTACCGATAGGAATCTTCCTGGAATTCACAACCTGTTAGAAAGTTCATGTTATTTGCAGAAGTTAACTATGAAACCTTGATGCACAAAATTTTTCACACACCAATAAGCGAGTATTATTCACTTTGTTAAGCCACTAAGGAGAAGAGAAAAGGAAGCCGAAGCCCACAAGCAAAAAACGAATCTCCTCTTAATTTTTTATATAATTTTCATTAAATATAAAAAAAAATTACCTTGTAATTAGGTTATTAGGTTTAACAACACTTTGTGAAACTTAATTTATCTTATAATTTTCTTTCAACTCTTGAAAATTAATAACACCTTAATTTTATATTATTTTTATACTTTTTATTAGCAGTCAAATTTATTTGTGCATTAATTATGTATTAATTATATGTGTGAGATTATATTTTAACTATTAAAAATATTTAAATGAAATAATTAATAAAAATATAAAAAATATAATATTGAGGAGCTATTGATCCTTCTTTATTAAATAAATAATATAAAATATTCAATAACTATGTCCTTTATAAATAAACTAAAATATAATAAATTTTTATTTTCTTACTCGAACTATATAATAACTATTGAAATTTATCTATACCCAACATATTAAGTTAACGTCAATTAATCAATACTTAATTCCATTGTCCAAGTAGGGATGATAATTTGAATAAATAAATTGAATTTGACTCAATACGATTAATATTTATTTGATATAAATATGATATGATTATTATTTATATTAAAAAATATAAATATAAATACAATATAATTTATTTAAATGCGATTATTTATTTAGATACGAATATTTATTTAAATACGATTATCCGTTTAAATAAAATTATTTAATTAAATATGATTATTTATTTAATTTTTAAATAATTTTTATAATTTGAATTTTTTTAAGGTTAATGTTAACAAACCTAAATATTTTATACTATTTAAAAATATTTTATTAATTAAATATTAAGTTATTTTTTTAATATTTTATTTTTTATTATTAAAAATAAAGAAAAACTCACCACCACATTAAAAATAAAAATTAGAATATTATTTTAATTTCAATTCTAAATGAACTTTTAAAAGATAATATAATTAAAATTTTCAATTTTATAATCAATATTTTTCAAAATAATATTGTATATATTATGGTGTATATTTTTAAATTAATGTATAAAATATATATTATTTTAATTTATATAAATAAAATTTATATTTTTTATATTTAATATTATGATTATAAAAATTATAATATTAATATTTATTTAAATATAATTATTCAATTAAATACGATTATTTAATTAAATATAATTATCTGTTTAGATACGATTATTCGATTAGGATAATTATTTATTTAAATATAATTATTTATTTAATTAATTATATATATATATAAATTTAAAAAATTAAATATAATTATTATTTATTTATTATATATATTAAAAATTTTAAATTTAAATTTATTTATTTATTTTATATTTATATCAAATAGCCGTAACATCTCTAAATTATCCTCTTTTAACTTATTTTTAAACACTTATGAGATATAATCTGATGATTTTATTTTTGGAGATATTTGTATAGATTTTAAATTTAAATTATTAAAAATATATTTAAATATAAAAATATAGTATAATTTTAATTTATTCGACCGTTTAATGTCATCAATCAATAAAATCAAATTAAATAACTGTTGATTAAAAGCTTAGATTCCATTCTAATAAGAGCTCAAATCAAATAACTGTTGATTAGAAGCTTAGATCCCATTTCAATAACGCTGTTATAAGATAATCGAAGATACGAGCTCTTGAGATATTAGCCGGCGGTAGGGGTTTTCGGATTTTAAAAAAAAAAAAAAAATTCTTATCTCTAACAACAAACCTGACGGTAGTTTAATACGATGAGTGTAGACAGGACTCCTTGTAATCGATGTTGCTTGCATATATTTATCAACAGGCCCTAAGAGCCCCACGCGTATCCAATAATTACCAACATATTCCAATGACAACAGTAAATGATGTTCCCCATCCCTTTCAGTCAAATTTGTGTGCCTATCAGGCTATTCCATGAACTTTCCTGACCATACATAAATAATATTTTATATAAATTAATATATTATTATAAAAATAATTAAATAAAAAATGTAAAATTTATGTAATTAATTACAAATAAATAAACATTAACCATTAGATTTATACTTCCAACATTATTATAGAATAGCAAGATTAATAACAAAAACATAAAAGTTTTATATAAAATAATAGTATTAATTAAAAAATAAATTAATATAATTAATAAAAATAAATAATACTTATCATACACCAATATATACTACGGTACTTTAATAAAATGGGCTAAAATGTAAATTTCTTTAATAAATAAATGGGTTACATACTTTTCTTTAGCAATTAGCAAGCACCCGCTTGAAATTACATGGTAACAAAATTGGGTACAAAATAAAAATTTATTTTGCACCAAACTAATTTATAATTTTTATTTTTGTGTACTGCTTTTCTAATTTCTAGAAGGGATTTTTTTTTTTTTCTTTTTCTCCCATGACCCATGGGCGATAAGTCCGCTCCAATATTTGATTGTCTTTTGTGTTCGTTGTCAACTATTGAAAGGCTTAAATGCTGAATCCTAGATCCATTTTCAGATTAAGAATCCTAGATCCATTTTGTACCACCTCATTCATTATATATATATATATTAATAAAAATTTTATTCTTAAAAAATTAATTAATTAAATTTTAAAAATTATCACACTTTTATTTGTCAGATTCATAAAATATTATAAATATTAGTTTCGTTTTTTTGTTTTTCTCTATTTAAATTTGTATTCGCGATGAGCTGTTTTGTTTGAAATGCTATGAGTTTTTTTTCTAGAAGATCAACGCGTACCAATTGCAATGTGTACACACATATATGGTATGGGGTGTGCAATTTTTTTTTTTAAAATTATAACAAAAAGTCCGCCCTTTTTTTTAATTTTTTTTCTTTTTTTAATTGCAGTTGTTTATTTTCTGTAGTCGGTAGAAATGTGATTGGAAGAAGTCAATAAATAAATCATTAGTATTTATTAGGCGTTATTATTTGACAATATCTGTTTGATTACTTAAATAAATTACAATGTCGGTTAGTCAAGGTTTAGGGTGAAGAAAATAACCAACTATTGGTTAATAGATTAAAATAACAAGGACTTATACGAAATAAAATTAAAAATTATTATTAAAAATTAATAGTATTATCAAATACAAGGTTCCGAATATTATTACATATTTTTATTCACGGTCCTACTTACTTACCAAGCAAACAAAGTAAACAGCGAAGGTTATACAAAATTAGGTATCATAATGTTCTAAACCATTTTTTTAATACAAAAAATCTTAATCTATCCTATCCAAAGTAGACATTAATCGAGATCCTACTTGCTTATCAAGCAAACAAAGTAAATAGGGATGATTATATAAAATTAGGTATTCTAATATAACCTAATTCTTTTTTTTTTTATTCGTGAAATTTTAAATAAATGTTAATCGAATTAATCTGTTATCGTGTTCAAATAAACAGCTCAAATAAAATTCATGATCTAACTCTTTAATATTTTAACGTAATAATATCTCCGAAGTTGGAATCTTAAATTTTTTAAGAATTCAAATTCTTACCACGTAAGCCTTTGATAAGTCTTAAATATTTTTTTTATTTTATATTTTATAATAAGTAATTAAAAAAATATCTATTTTAATAATTTAATTCTATAAAAATGCTTTTAAAAAAATTATCCAAATACTTAATTTAACACTTAAATTAATCTATAAGCACTTTTACATTTATTAACCAAACACTAATTTTTTTTAAACTAATAAAATAAAGAGTGTTAATCAACATAAGAAGTAAAGTACTTTAAAACTCACCCCTAAAATGGTAAAAATACAAGTTTTGTCTCTATTTGTTAATTGTTAAACAAATAAATTCCTTTAATTTTCATTAAATTAGAGAGTTTTAATCTCACCAAATTAAAATACGAAACTGTAATATTAAGATGTCTCTTTCCTAAATAAAAATTCATAAATAATAATATAATTTTTTGAATTCAATTATTATTTATAAACAAGAATATAATAAATTCATGTTAAACAAAAAAATTTATCTAGATAAGAAAGGAATTAAATCCTTGATTATTATTATATTTATGTATTAATGATACTTTTATATATAATACTTATAAAAAAAAATATTTATTGATAATAATATTTTTATTTTATAAATATTTTTTAAAATAATAATTATTAATTATCACGTGTGGGACTTGGTACATGTCAGATTAAGGATCTATTTGACATAATATAAAAAATATGAAGTTATTTCATAAAAACTAAAAAATTAGGACTTGGGATGTTATCAACCAATTTCCAAGTTCGAACTGAAGTCTGTTAGTCCATAACCATTTTTAGTATTTTTTTAATAAATGGATTGATGAGGTCCAATGAGGAGTGAGTACCCGCGTGGATCACGCAATGGTCAGCTAAAAGCCAAAATAAAATGATAGTTGAAGCTCGATAATTGATGCAGCCAGAGCCACTCGCTTTGATTCCTCCTTAATTGTATTGACTACTTACAAACTCCTATCAGCCATACGCTTGTCGTCTCATCTCTCTTCCATATTTCTTTTGTTTGTCTCGCTCAAATCCAAGAAACTCTACTCAGAAGTATCGAAACGAGCCGTTTCTTCTCTATTTGGTACGTATGTGCGTGCATCTTTGCTCTTTTCAGTATTGTGTTTGCTTTGGGGGGATTTCTTGTTTTGGTTTCATGTAGACTGTTTGGATTGTTTAGAAATATTTGAAATTTTTTTACTCTTTCATGGAAATTTAGGAACTCTTTAATGTATTGGGAGAATTTCCTTTGCCTAACGAAAAGGAGTGATGGTTATTTTCATTTTTGCTTGTATTAAGAAGAGATGGCTGTGTAGAGTGAACTAAGAACTTTCATGTTATTTTCTCAGAAAATTTTATCTGGATTAAACATGGGAGAGTATGAATGATTTTCGGAGTGGTTGGAAAATCTGAAAAATTGGCCCTATAAGCTATTTATCATGTTTGTTGCTATTTTTTTTCATGGGGAGAGAGAGCATTGATGATGACTTTTTTTATTGTTTTGATATTTGAAAAATTGGGTTTGTTGGTTTGTTGGAGTTGAGAACTGATGTGGTGAATTTTTGGCTGATTCAATTAATCATAGATCTTGGGTGAGATGTTGAGGAGTCTTTGGTTTTTATTTTTTATTTTTTTTTGGATTTTTCAACAGTTTTAACTTCATTTATGAACTTTTAATTGGAATGATGTGAATCACTTCTTTGTTCGGAGGGATTGGGCTTCAGTCACATATTTCTTATGTCCCTTATGATCAAAGGATTGGATCTGCAGTATTCATAAAGGGGAATAAGCTGAAATCATTGTTTTTGACCCGTGGATTTGTTGACAGCAATAGCCAATGTAATAGTTGGTCCTTTTGAGTAGAAGTAGAAAATTAATCTGTGCTTGACATAAATTTGAGGTTTTGGTCTTGGGTTATTTTATGGACCGTACCAGTTAGGATGCCCCTTTCTTTTTGTCGGTTATTAAGAAAGCATTATATCTTAGTGTGATAATTGATGTTAGGGTCGAACAGACCTGCGCATAGAGTGTTTGGTAGTTTTTAATAAACATAAAGCGGAGATCTGTCCAAGGAGAATGAAGAAATTCAGGAGAAAGGAGATGCTTTCTTTTTTTTTCTTTTGTCTTTCTACAGTATAAAACATTGAAGTGGTTTTGGCATCGTTGGATAGACTCTATTGCCCACTTTGTTGATGCCACTGAAAGAATTACAGAGGAAATTTGAAAATTGAGATTTTAATTCTTGGATCAATGACGCTAAGCAATTCAAATTCCTCTTCCATTTTCTTTGCTTCCTCTTCCATTTTCTTTGCTTCCTTTTTCATGTTGTGCTTATTTCAAAAATTTGTGCTGTATAGTTCTAAAATATTAAGCATGTTTATTTCTTTTCACAGTGTTGTAATTATATATGTGTATTATTGCTGAATTGGTTGCAATGGGAAACTATATTCTATCATTCTAGAAGCTCTGGAATTGGTTGAAATGTTGTGTTATTTATCCGTATGCTAGCGGCATTTTTTCTTTGAAATGGAATGGAAATTTGAAATACATGATTGATTATTGACAACAATGCTTTAAATTAAATGAAGTTTTTTTTTTCCTTCCCCTAAAGTATTGATTGCTATATTGTTTCATTATCTTGTTTGTGTTATTGCGGTGCTAAGTGATTTTATGTAATATAGGTCCAAATGTACTTTCACTTAGATGTGAATGCTTGAATACATAAATTACATGATTGGCGTTCCAGATATTTTACTTTTGCCCCTGTTATGTGCCATTTGATTTTCATCTGCTAATTTTTTTCCACATGAAATTAAATTGATACTGTTTATCAGGTCATCTTACTGACTTGAATCTCAAGTTCCTGAATTATTTGTGTGTGTGTGTCTATATAAGTGACCTTAAATAAATCGAAGAGGACTTTGGTTTGTCAACAAGTACTATCAAGAAATGGCTAGATTTAGCCAAGAAAGTCAATAATTGCGTATTTCCTCAGCTTTTATTTGCAAATCGGAACTTTTTCATTTTGATGCTGTGTTGAAATATTCTTCCTTACCAGATTTCTTCCACTAATTTTTAACTGGATTTCTGTCTCTTTATGATTTTATTTTATATCTAGTTTTTGGTTCAATGTATGTACTGTTTGTTAGAATACAAAATTTTTGAAAAGGAAAAAAATTATTCACTTGTTTATGTTCTATTTATGTAGCTTGTTACAAAACGGGCTTAAAGGATCTAAGTATGTTTATCAACTACTCAAATCATTGGAAATTCTAGTTTGTGAAGCACAGAATTATGCCTTTGGTGCGATTTTTCATGCTCTAATGAGAAGAAAATTAAAGTTTTCAAATAAAACTTCAAAATAGTAATTGAATAAAAAGAAAGGAAAGGGGATTAGAAAAAAAGGAAGAAAAAGGTTAGAGGGGCAAGTATCATTTGCTGTTTGTACATAAAATGTTTTAAGGCGTGGGTCCTCTCTGTTTATTTTGTTTAGATAAGCTGTGTCAGCACTTGGCCCTTCCAGTACAAACCGAGCCACCCAGTAGGCCCTTTCTCGTTTGATGTTTTCCTTAATTCCGTGTTCCTGCAGCATTATGATCTATTGCTAGTTGGTTTTTGATGCTGTTTCGCTCAAGCAGTCCCACAATTATCTTGTTTTTAGCAACTTTCTTGTTTTTACTTTCATTTTTCTCCTAACTGTTTAGTTTTCAGATCTTGTTTGATTGTAAGGTGGATGTCCTTTTTTATGAGGTTATATATTACCAAGTATTAATTAATCTTTTAATCCAAGTGCTAATCTGGTCTCATTTTTTTTTTAATCTCAGAATCAAAGGAATATTGGTAACCACAGCACCGTGTACCAACAGTTTAATGGCATTTGAGCAATATTTTACCCGGGAATGGAAATCTGTTGCAGGCGCAGCACCGGGTTCAGAAAATTATAATGGTTGCTTTGACTGCAACATCTGCCTGGACTTTGCATATGAACCTGTGGTCACCTTATGTGGCCATCTCTACTGCTGGCCCTGCATCTACAAGTGGCTCCACATTCAGAGTGCCTCCCTTGCATCAGATGAGCACCCACAATGTCCAGTGTGCAAGGCTGACATATCACATAAAACAATGGTTCCTCTCTATGGTCGTGGCCAAACCCCAAACGAGTCTGAAGTTGAATCCAAGTTACCCTACCTTGGACTGGTTATACCCCCAAGGCCACCCGCTTCTAGTAACCAAGCTCTTCTAACTCCTACTTTGAATTCTGGTCAACAGCTGCCGTATCGCAACCCTTATCAAAATCCACAGTTTGACTCTCATCCTTATGGCAGTTTTGAAGAGGATTCTCCTTCCCCACTGCTTAATATTGGTGGAACGGCAGTGTCTGGATTTCAGCATCCAGTAGTTGGTATGTTTGGAGAGATGGTTTATGCAAGTGTGTTTGGAAATTCAGCAAACTTATATGCATATCCAAACTCCTATCGTAGTAGCCCCAGATTGAGAAGGCATGAAATGCAGGCTGACAAGTCCCTCAACAGAATTTCAATTTTTCTTTTCTGTTGCTTTCTTCTGTGCCTCATTGTATTTTGAATATCATGTAAAGAGAACCCATGTGAGCTTATTAACATATTAGATTAGGATATATGTTATATTTAAATTAATGTGAGAGAATTTACTTAATCATGTATATAATATTCCTTCATTGTGAAAATTTTGAGACCTGCGATGGTGAACGAATGAATGGGTTGTAAAGGTGAAATGATTTTTACCGTTAAGCTCTCTGCTGTGTTTTGAACAAGCAGTTCAATCTTAAGTCAAGTTGTAATCAATCTTAAGGCTTTTGCATTGAAAGATTACAAGGTTTCATTCGTAAAAGAAATCAATTTTCTTCTTGACAATTTTATTTTTTTAAGTGCACAACTGGCAAGGATTTTTCTATTGAAATGATTTTAATGAAATCAGTCAATAATTTATTTTAACAAAATAATATAATTCATACTATCTTGTACTTAATTCATAACTAAACTTGTCAACAAACAATTGGTGGGTGTCGGTGTCGGAGTCTGATTAGGGTCTGCTTATTATTAATCAATAGGGAACATGAATCATTATATTTTATCCGGTTGATGTTGATGCCTAACTTTTAATTCAAAAGTCGATCGATGCCTTTCAATTCGTCCCACTCTTTTATCTGAAGGTAAAGTTAAAGCACATAAATTTAGAAGTTGCCCCGTCATGCCGATATTTTTTTTGCTATAGTTTGAAAAGGTGTGTGATGTACTGATGTATGGTGTACACTGTATAGGAGCCAACAATTTTACAAAAAATATTTATTATAATTCTTAATTATATTATTAAAAATTTCAGATATAATTTTTTTTTAAAATTTAAAATATTGGAAATTACAGTATAGATCCTTCTTCATTAAGGTAATATATTCGAGACATTTTTTTTTATCACGAGGGTGCAATCCTTTTTATTAGAAAAAATAAATTAATAATATAAATTTAAGAGACATATCTACTTACTTATATGAGATTTTTTTTTGTATATAAGAGAAATTCACATTCAGTTATTAATATATCGTTCAATCGAATACGGAATCAAATACTCACTCTCGAGGAGTATGTATCCGTAGATCACACAATATTTGTCTTTAATAATTAATGTATGTATATAGATTATTTTACAGCGGTATTAAATATGAGAGAAAATTTTTTACCTTCATCTTAACACGTCAGTCAAAATAAATTCATGATAGTTCGAATTCAGAATCGTAACGAAAAAACATCGATCGTCGTCTAAATTCAAATCACCGTACCATCCCAATCGGGTGTACTTATATGAGATTTTGTTAATCACTATTTCATATTATTCGAAATTCATGGTCCTCTCTTTCTTAAAAAAAGAAGAAGAAAAAAGCATACTATATTACATGACATTTTGGTAAAATAGAATATCACAAACCACTAGCGTAAGAAAAGAATTTAAAAAAAGAAAGAAAAAGAAATGAAATGAAATGAACATATACTTTGTTGGGTTTGCGAGGAAAAGAAAAAGGTTAAATATTGAGGGCTACTTTTGCAATTCGCTATGAATATGATCACCGACCATTTATTTATTTATTTAGATTGTGTTGTACAAGAAATTTCCATGTGCTAGACTATCTATATTTCTACAATATAATATAGAAATAGGATACTCCCATCTAGAACGAAAAGACCTTAAGGAAAATAATGACATGGATAATATTTATTAATTAAATTTTGTTGTAAAAGTTTTACCAGGAAGGCTGAAAAGCAAACACAATGATTTGAAGTTGATGGGTTGTTGTCAAATTGAAGAAAGAAAAAATAAAAAACAAGAAAAATTATTACGATTAATATAGTATTGTATTCAGTTACTTTCAATCATTCTCTTGTCAAAGACCTAAAATGAATTTTCTTTCTTAATTTCTTTTCCATTTCAAGGATGACGCTAATATTATACAAAATTAAATTATTTAAACTTAATATGATAATAAATATTTAAATTTTAAAAGAGTTTTATATTTAAATTCTAAGAAAATTACTTTATTAAAGCATTAAAGGATAGACTATTAATTTTATTTTAACTATCTCTTTAAACGTTATGATAGATTAATGATTGATTAATTCGATTAATATTTATGTCTGATTTGATAAATTAAGATTTTATATATATAAAAAAAAATAATATTTTTTTAATTATATTTAAACTATTTTCATTGAAATATAAAATAAAATATGTTGGTACTTAAATTTTAAAAAAAAATTATAATTATTATATAGATTTTTGTCTTTTTTATGATTTGATAGAGATTACATTGGGTTGGTCAAGTTACAGTGCTAATTATTTTTTGATTGCTTAAAATACAAAAAAAAAAAAATATTAGGAGTGATATTGATTTTTTAACCTATAAATTTTGATATTTAAGTTAATCATAAAATAAAAAAAGAAAGAAAGAAATCATGGCAAGAGAGAGAGAGGAGGAGGATGATTCATAAATTCTTATGTGAGATAGTGACATTGGTGGTTAGCCTGTCTAATATCTTTTATGGTGGAAAGGTGTTGGTATTTTATAACAATTAGTAATGCATTTTCTCAAATCTTTATATTTTACAGTGGTGGTTACGGTGTCTAACATCTTTTACAGTATAATAATGAATATACTATTATTATCAATAGATTTAAATTGATGCAATGATCACTTAGGCTATTAAGGTTTATATAATATAAATCTGAAATGTAATATAATAATTTCGTAGTTATCTTTAGATTCGATTCTTTGTCCTATTTTTGTAAATTGGGTCATTATTCCTGACACAGGGCAGGGCTTGCTTTGATAAGGATAAGAATGACTTTTATTAGTGTTGGGCATCTTGGGTCATCTATAGAATTTGTTCCCCACGTAAAAACCAACTTCGTACCTTAGATGCCAAGAGTGACCATGGGGTCGACGAACAGACGACTGAAGAGGTGGCCTCGGATTTTACCCTGAACAAAAAAAAATATAAATAATCCCTTACCTGCTTCGATTGGGTGATGTCTTTTTTAGGCTTGATACAATTAGTCCATAAGGATTCTACAAGTTCAGCCCAATTCCACATGAAATCGATTCAATCATTTTTCTAAGCCAACTGCGCAACTCCATTCCTACCTAAATCCTATTGACACAAAGGTATCATAAAACAACAGCAAACTCTTTCTAAGAACCCAAATACATCTTTGATACATTTGTCGTCGTTCGTCTTCTTCTTCGGACTCCGGTGTGGGCACATTAATTGCTGATATAAGAAAATATCTATCCGGCACCTATAAGAAAG
The DNA here is from genome assembly GCA_035590515.1 of Trichilia minutiflora. Taxonomy (NCBI): domain Eukaryota; kingdom Viridiplantae; phylum Streptophyta; class Magnoliopsida; order Sapindales; family Meliaceae; genus Trichilia; species Trichilia minutiflora. Next base: position 4,454,950 of record JAVXUL010000006.1, on the reverse strand, counting down.
TGTTGGAAATCATCAATGGAAACCCAATCCAAAAAACATGCTTTCACTCAACCTCTCAAGTCCATATCTAAAATCACAACCAGAAATAACCTATCAACATATTACAAAAACTAAACTACCTAATATTAAGAAAAATATGAAAAGAAGGAGGAAAGTGGGTATAGACTTGAGATTTGTGGCTTGTGCAGCGCTATTTAAGTAGTTTAAATTAAAAATGTAAACATAATATATTATTATTATTATTCAATTGACAATTGAACTTTAATTTGATATGATTCAAATAATGTATTAAGTATGAATATATTTTATTTTATAATTTTTTAAAGAATATTATTTTATTATTTTTTATTTGTATGAATTGTACAAATTGTTAAATGTTCCTCCTATCCATTAACCCCTAACAGATATATCCATTAGTACAACAATGAAGAAATTGTCCATGGAAAATGACAAAATAAGGTCAATTTGAAATTTTTAATTATCCATGATTATAAATTTTAAACTTTTATTAATGTAAAAAAAAAAAAGAAAAAAATAAGAAAATATGTAAATTTTTGTGTTTTTATAAAATCTATTTTATAAGGGCTAAAATGATCATTACGACTTAAAAATAGAATATTACTTCTAATAATCCGTTAGCAAGTAACGGATATAAATATTTAAGAGTATTTTTAAAATTTATACAATTAAGATATCTATTTTGTCGAACTTTAGGGATCTATAAGTTCTTTTTTTCTTTTATTTATTTCCAAGATTTGAGATGATAATACTAGAATGTACTTGGTATTCTAAATTAATTTTTAGCCAGAGTAATTATTTTTTTATTTAAAATATAATTAAATATTATTCTAAAAATTATCTATCTATCTATCTATATATAAATATGAACAATTTTAAATAATATAAATTTCTCTAAACTAATATTTTTACATGTCAGTAAATTTATATGGTTATTTTTAAAATAATAATGTTATTGATATAATTTTTTTTTTACAAAATGCTTAATATAAATTAATGTTATAATATCATATGATAGTCACTTATTTTTATATAATTTAATTTTTTATTATATGAATAATTAATGAATGAGAATATATTTCATTAAAACAATGCGTAGCATTATACACATCCTTTTCCGCTGATATATTGTGCAATTTCTATAGACATAAACTCGTTTAACATAACAAAACCTAGCCATTTACAAGACATTACATCAATTCCAAGATTGATAGGTTGTGATGGTTGCATGAAAGAAAAGAGGTAGGTTTACGCAAAAACTAGCCCCATACTAGTGCTTTTAGAAGAAGAATTAGGCCCCCGAAGCACTCGCAAATTAGATAATGCAATGCACAACACATGACTTTCCCACTCTAAACCAAGCGGACTGGGGATTCCGATAGGTCATTTAGACTGCAATGGTTCGTTTTGATGAACACTTGAATCAATTCAGCGAACCTGTATGACTTTCTCTGAAGTCCAACATTTGCTCCAGTTGCCAGGGGATCAGAATGCGTGGACAGGGGAGTTCCCGCATGGGGTGGCGAGTTCAATGGATAACTCTTATTTGAATTACCATGAGAGAAGATCTTGTTCTGTTAGAAAAGATGGAACGGTTGAAGAATGCGGCTTGAACACATTCTGGGTTGCAGGAAGAAATTCTTAAAGGTTATTGAAAGTGGAATTTCTGCAGTGGTTATATGAGCTTAAGATTAGCTGAGTTTATATAGGTAAAAGGGGATGATATTGTAATTCTGGTTGTTATAAATAGAAGATTTATTGAAGATTAATAGTTATTTAAACATTACTAAAATAACAAGATTTCTTCATTATTGTACAATCAAAATATCAAATGCTTAGCTGTATGCTGGTGATAGTTCATGATTCTTCTTTAATTGATAGCTAAAATTACAGTCGTATATACCATACTTGCATTTGATACATCCATACTAGGATGGATATTAACAATTACCAATCTCGACTGGCATTGCACCTATCAATAACATGTGGAGCAGGTTTGATTGATGATGTCATTCATTTACTACATGAGCAATTTTGTATGTGTAAACAGAAGAATCAAGTGAATACACCTATATAGCATTATCAATAACTGTCGACTGAAACAACTTCTGTAGTGTAGACGAATAGCTCACAATGATTTCATTTAGTAAAGTACCTAAATTTTTAAGACATCAAATCCCTCTGAATGCACAACTTTCTCCTGACAAAATTTTGACAACAATTAATGGAAGAGAAAGATTGAAATGAAAACCATACCCACAGTGAAGATGGACAATGCTGGCTAGCTATCCAATAACTGACCATGCGTTCTGCAAGCTCGTATAGGCTACAATGTTCAATCCAATAAACATTTTAACCATACTTGATCCTGTAGCGCCTCTCAGCAGATTGGCTGGAGTAAAATCAGAATGTGTGAACGGGGCTCTTCGCTTGTGCATCTACATATACCCTGTCAGATGACTAGGCCAACAGGGCGAACTTTGTAGTAGTCTTAGTACATTTTTGAGCTGTTGTATGCCATTTGCAGACATGTTGGGATGGACGGAGAAATTCTAAATGCTATTCCAAGATGAGTTGACACAAATTTTGATGTGATGTGCAGAGGACC
>JAVXUL010000006.1:4439539-4451193 GCA_035590515.1 Trichilia minutiflora | reverse complement strand
TTAAGAACTTATCAGCCCCTTCCAAATCTCCCATCCCTTCCAAATATTCCACACAGGTAGCCAGAATTTCTTTACCAGGCTTCCATTCAGGTGGACACACCGAGATTGCCTTCTTCATTGCTTCTGCCGCCTTAGGCATCTGATTACCCTCAAGATACCCTTTTGCCAAGCAAAACCAGGCATCAACTGAAGCTACACCACCGTTTATTTCTTCTGCATGTTCTACAAGGGATTCAGCCTTTTCTAGAAAACCTTTTCTGCAATATGCATCAATCAATAAACATGGAAGCCGGATATCATAAGATAATTTTATGCATTCCCACTCCCCAAATATCTTCTCAGCACCTTCAATATCATCAAGTTTCAAAAGTGATCCTATCATGCTCATATAGCCCTTATTGAATATTTTCCTCTTTTTGTTGTAAAGATTCCAAATACCGTACAACTGATCTTTCTTGCCAGCATCCGCATACATTTTGAGGAGGATATCAAATGCAGTGTTCCTTCTCTTGGTAGTTACCATTCCCTCCATCTTTTTGAGCATTGGCATTGCTTTGTCTACTAGGCCCATTTTAAGATACCCCTGAGCTGCAACAGTGCAAATTTCAAAATCAAGAACCCTCTGTGGATTGGATTTCATCATATTGATGATTGTATCCATTCCTTCAACATCAGAAGCAGCTGCATATGCACTGAGACGGATGCCAAAAGTAAACTGGTCCCCGCGAACACCCTTTTCTTCCATTTCAAGCATCAGAGCATCCACTTTTTCATGGTTTCCTACTTGATAATAAAGATTCATCATAATATTAAAACACATAGGCTTACTATCCAACCCCATATCCCTCATTTTCTGCATGAGATTCTCTGCTTTCTCCACAGACTTTTCCTGGGCATAGCAGTTCAGCATAGCGGTGTAAACCTCATAACCTTTAAGTTGTTTTGCAATGTTATCAAAATAATTCTCTGCTTTTTCTGGGCCGTGGACTTTAAAGATCAAATTGAGACGAGCAGCAACATCAGTGGATGCCAGAGGAATGTATATTTTGTCGGTCATCCACTGAGATACCTGAGAAGTAAATAAGCAAGCAATGGATTATATAAACACACAAGAAAAGAAGGCATTATTGCAGAGATTAAGGAGTCATCCCATATGCATGGTGATACAGCATTACTTCACATGTATATGAGAAGAAAAGGTCAGTAGCTTAAACAAAGTCTATAGGTGAAAATTCAATTCTACACAAACTCTGTATCTCCATCCTTGGATAATTATATATTTCACTCTCTCCATCTTCTTGGCAGCAAACAAATCATTGGTTCTGTTGAATTTTAAGATTTAAAAATTTAAAATAAGGAAAAAGCTGCCCAAACAAGATGCTGTGACTGAAGAAGATTGAAACCATGAATATCTATATGGAAACAAAGAATATTAGAACCCTCGAGCAAACCAGCCCATTATTAAAGTTTCACTGCATAGTATATGCTGCAACAAACTGGGTACCAACCAATCAATACAACAAACGGCACAAGTTACATCCTAAAAATCACCAACAAAATAAGTGAAGTAGAAAAAATTAAGATTAAAAATAAATAAATAGACATTTAGCAACTGGAAAAATGCAATTATGCAATACTATGTACTAAATAACAAAAGTTTGTCTATTGCTACCCTTCCTCCACAATTTACCGTAAAGACGGAAAAATACTTTTCAAAATGACTCAATTACTCTATATAAACCATTAACTTCAATCAGTATAATTTAATCAAAATCAATCAATATTAGATGTTGAACTATACATTGCTAGTTTGTGTTGAATTACTCAGCTAAAAAAAAACAAAAAAGTGAGAAAAAGACGAGGTAATTCAAAATATGATTCCTGGTATAAATCAATTGGATTACTTTCATAAACCTACATGAAAGGCAAAATTCTTGTGTGGATAGGATTCAATAATTCCTCCACATTTAACTAATTTGGTCAATTTAACAAATCCATTAGGTTGAATGATGCAAACATAGACCACATAATGCCTTGTTAAATTTTTTAGGTGACGTTACAAATAGTTCGGAACCAAACCTCAAGAGCATGCGTGAAACGTTTGTGTTTTCTCAACTCCATAATAATACGTCTTAGCTGTTCTCTGTCAACGCTGTTCCCTTCTTTGAACCATTGATTAAGAACTGGTACGATTGAAATGTTGGGATTACCCAATGGTGAAATTCTTCTGTATAGGGAGGAATCTCGCCCTATAGAAGAAAATAAACGGCTTGAAATTGCTTGAGAAATAAATAAAGATCCTACATTCAGTCTTCTACAGAGCGAGAGGCTCATTTCTGTGTTGTCGAAGAGAAATTGGAGAAGAAACAAGTTTAGGGAGGTTTAGACTCCAATTGGTAAAGTAAAGAAGGAAAAAAAATTGAATTTTAGGGCTTGATTGAAATAATTTCCTTTTGTAATATTGAAGGGAAAAAAATTGAAAGGATCCATTTAAATTTGATTAGAAAAATTATAATAATGCAGAATTTAAACCCTAATAAAGCAAAAAATCTAAAATATCTAAAATTATCTTACATAATTCCCTTCCGAACTTGCCCTCGAGTTGATTATTATTGATTTTCTTAAAGCTCTACCCAATAAAGTCTTTTCCTTTAGCCATCACCAAATGGTCCAAATCTCCCTCCTTGAAAACCTTGGGACGATGATATGTTTATCTCTGCTTTAGCCTTATAATTAGCATTTGCGGTCTCTAGGTTCTTTTACACTCTTGATGGATCTGCTATCCTTTCTCCACTATATTCTCAGTTGCTTTACTAAGTCCAGGAAAAGTAGGCAACAAAAACCAAGTCCAAAGTATGTCGCTCGCAGAGGATGAGTGTAAACAATTGCGAAAGGTGCTTTACCAATTGAGCGATTAACTATACTATTGTAAGCAAATTTAACCAGTGGTAACATCATATTTCATTGCTTTAATTTTTTCCCATAAATACATCTGATCCATATTATCCACCGTACGATTCACACCTCAGTTTGCCTGTCTATTTATGGATGCATGGAATGCATTGTTGTACTGTAGCTGCTTACGAAACTTATCCTACAAAGAATGCTAAAAATGACTTAGAAACTTCACGTCACGGTCAGATATAACTGACTTCGAAATACCATGCAAGCGGATAATTTTTCTGAAAAACAAAGTAGCAACTTTGCAAGCATCTTCAGTCTTCTTATAAGGAATAAAATGCATTATTTTAAAAAAACTATCCACATTAACCAAAATAAAATCTCGTCCTCTCTTGTACACAGTAATCTATAAATAAAGTCCACAGATAAGTCCTCCTAAATGGTTTCAGGTATAGATAATGGCGTGTATGACATGCATTCTGGGATTGTCCCTTTGCAACTTGATAATTTGACACCTCTAAACAATCTTTTGAACATCGAGCATAAATCTCTTGAACTAGCACTATAATTTTGCCACGGCCAATATATCCCCTAGTCCTCCTTCATGCAAGCAACCAACGAATAATTTGGTCACGCAAGGAACTACGAGGTACATATAATTGATTAGCCTTAAATAAGTAATCATCATGGATTAAATAATCAGCTGCATCCTAGTGATGTAAACATTGCTCCCAAATCAACTCAAATCTTCATTTTAGCATATAAATCCTTTAAGCGCTCAAACCTAGTAACTTCGATAGCCAAAGTCACTAATAATGATGTAAACATTGCTCCCAAATCAACTCAAAATCTTCATCTTTAGCATATAAAACCTTCAAGCGCTCAAACCCAGTAACTTCAATAGCCAAAGTCACCAATAAAGTAGCTTTGAGAGTAAGTGCAAACGCGACTTTGTTATGCTATCCCGACCTCATGACAAAAGCGAATTTTTGCATGTAACTCAACGATTTAAATGATATTGGCTATTAACGAACTTTAATGCTTGAAAGTCATTATATAACACAAATTCTTGCCGAATTAAATAGTGCTTCCATTGATGAAATGCCTGAAAAATCACATAAAACTCTTGGTCATAAGTAGTCCCCTTTTGTCGTGCATCACTAAGCTTTTCGGTTAAATACTCAGTTAAGTCTTCTTGCAAAAGAACAACTCCAATCTCTATACCTGAAGCATCACAATCTACCTCAAAGACCTTTTCAAAATTTAGCAACACTTATATTAATGTATTGAAAAGTTTTTTCTTTCAGCAAAGCGAACGCAGCTTCTTGTTCACTTCCCCGATTAAAGGTCCCTTTCTTTATACATATAGTTATAGGTGCAGTTATAGAACTTAAGTTACAAATAAATTATCGATAACATATTGCCAAGCTATGAAAACTTCGTACTTCACTCATATTCTTAGGCGTAGGCCATTCTCAAATGGCTTTTACCTTTTAACTCATCAACCTAAGTCTTTCAACACTTATAACAAATCTTACAACTATCAAGCTACTTTGTATAAAGCTACACTTTTTCAAATTGATATAAAGCTTACGTTTTTGCAACACTTTTAACACTAGTTGTAAATGCTCCTAATGTGACTCCTCCTCATTAAAATAAATTAATATGACATCAAAATATACCACCAAAAATTTGCAAGAAAAAAGTTCCAAGGACCTGATTCATCAAATGCATGAATGGCTAGGTGCATTTGACAAACTATATGGCATCATCAACCATTTATATAGCCTTTTTTGTGTCTTGAATGTGGTCTGCCACTCATCACATGGTTTGATTTGAAATTGATGGTACCCACTATGTAGATCAATTTTAGAAAATAATTTTGCCCTTTCTAATTGATTTATCGTATCCTGTAATCACGGTATTGGAAACTTGTACTTTACGATTATTTTTTAGATCAATTTTAGAGAATAATTTTGCCTTTTCTAATTGATCTATCATATCCTGTAATCATGGTATTGAGAACTTATATTTGATTATTATTTTGTTCACCATTCGACTATCTATGCACATACGCCAACTCTCACCTTTCTTTGGCACTAATAATACTAACGGTGCACACGAACTCTTGCTTTCGCAAATAAACCCGTTCTATGTTAACTTCTCAACTTGCTCTTGTAAAGTTGCATGTCCCAGCAGACTCATACGATAATAAGACAGATTAGATATGCAAGTTATAACAACAAATTCAGTTTAATATTGCTCACCTGTCATAGTTAAAAGTCCTTCTAGCATCTCAGCAGGAGTAATATCATGGTATTTTACTAATAACGGTTTCACCTCCTCAGCCATTTACGACTTTCCTAAATTTTCTTCCTCCACCATCTTTATGTACCCCTTACAATCTTCTTCCACAGGCTGCTTGATAATGGTTAGAAAATTCTTTCCTTCTATTTTTATTTATTTTTACTCTCCATTTTTTCCACAAAAAGGTACCAATCAATTCTTTTAGTTTTCTATCAAAACTTGTGCATATTATTCTTTCCTCTATGTACTACATCAACATCTACTACGTCACATACCACTTCAGTTTTATAAGTTAGAAATAACGGAGAAAAAAAGACCGACAAGCTTCAGTAACCTGCGTCTCTACCCCGTTCTTTATCCATCTAATTTTGTATGGAGATGGATGTGCTTCTATTGAAAGTTCCAGGGCTGTCACTAATGCCACCGATACTATGTTTCGTTACTACCACTAATAACAACGTTTTACAACTTGCCGTTGATAGTGTCGCATGCTCTGAAAATTTTATGTCGTTACGACACTTCTTTTCTTTTTGGTGTTAATCAAATTTTCTAAACTATGCAGTCTACCAATCAGCTTCCTCTATTTCTTCTTCAACCTCTTCTTCAAATTTTATACTGGTCCCTACCATATGATTCTCCCCTTCTTCATCACTACGACAATTGCTAGACCTCTGGCCTGGCTTTAAGCACTTGTAACACTTTCTAATTATTGGTTGCGCATACAGGTTATTTGATGTAATTTGCTACTGCTATCTTATTGGTTGTTGCCTTTGTTATTGCTGCGATTAGGCTGGCTACTCCCAATAACAAACCTCTACTTATGATCAACCTTGAATATAGTTTGCAATGATCTGATTGGTTCTTTACTCGTTACCCGTCTTTTAGTTTGTATCTGTTGCCACTACTCGAAAGCCGCTGCTTTGATACTACTTGAACCAGAAACGTAAAAGAGATTAAAAGAAAACCAAAGTTTCTGAATAACAATTCTTTTTATTGAAATTGAAGGATGAATAACAACAACTAGAGTATTGGCCCCCATTTATAGCATAAAAATTCTAAATCAACTTAAAATCCTAAAATCATAAGAAATTAAAAATTCATAATAGCCTCCTAATTAAAAGAAAACTTAAATAATAAAAATCTTAATAAAATAAAAAAATGAACAAAAACTTCTAAAACTAATGAGATATAATTAAAAAATAAATTAAATTCTAATTTTAATAAAACAAGAAATTTAAAATATCTAAAATTATCCTGCATCAACCGATTTCATTGTTGTGTATACCAATTAAAAAAAAAAGGAATATTCACAAATAATGTACACATGATTGTTGAGGCACGATCTATCTAGAAGAAAAAAAAATTCCTGAAAAGGCGAAAGGCAGTAAGTAGAAAACGAAATCAAGTTGATAATACAAACAAATTGTTTCAATGCAATTGGTAAAAATCTAACGAGGGCAGCTTATATTACTTTTGTTGGTCAAATCAAGTATGCTGCCGACAGCCGACTCTTTACCATATTCCTATAGCACCTATGGATACCCTTTAAATAATTGATTTATCAAAATTAAATAATTGAAACTTTCTATACATCACCAATTTATTATTATAAATTTATCATTTGTAATTTTTAAAATTTTTTATTATAATTTTTAATTTTTATAAATTAAGAATCATCTCAAGGATATAGGTGTCTATCAAGTTGAACCGACAATTTCGAGCTAAGTCAGATCGGATAAAAAAATCGAGGAAGATGAAATTGATCTGAATCAATAACTATAACGGACCGATTTGAGTTGGTTCTACGATTCATATTTGATAGAACCGACGCAAAATCGAGAATAAAATAATAACGAGTTTGTTCGGGTCAGACTGATTCGTCAAATGATTTTGATATCGGACCGGTTCTATTTAAATTAATTTTTTAATTTAATTAAAATTATTAAAATATTTTTTAAATTATAAAAAACCTCCAATAATATAAATTATGTAACATCCCGATCCGATGAGGGTAGGAAGTAATGTCGGGACGAAAAAATTTGAGTAAGGAGTGACTTTTGACAGGCTTTTAGGATGATAGAGGATAGAATTTAATAGAATCTCATAATGGAATGGGACAGAAAATTACTAGGCTATATATATAAAGTTGGAACCAAATTGTCAACAAGATCTTTTAGGATGAGTGGTGGTTTAAAACTACGCAATTAAACGTGTTTGGACGAGAGTAACAAAATCGTGAGGTCCCAAGAATTGGATCAAAGCGAACAATAAGTGACTTTTTTAAAAGTTATTAGGATAACTCATTATCAAGAACAAAATCGTTCATTATCAAGAACAAAATTGTCTATTATCAAGAATAAAATTGTGAAATTTCAATAATTAAAAAAAAAACGAATAATATTATTAATTAATAGATTTGAATAAGATATTATAAATTAAATTTTATAATTAATTAAAAAATAAAAATATTTATAAAAAATTTTAAAATTTTTTTAATTGACGGTTCAATTTGAACCGGTCCGTTGTATTGAACTAGCGATTATAGACCCAATGATTTCTAGTCGATTCCAAATCGGATTCCAAATTTTAAATATATGAACCGACACAAATCCGAAATAATAATCCTAAACCGATCCAAATCAATTAAACAGTTATCAGATCGATTCGGATCTAAATTTATACAAACCGAATCGGGTAATTCACGTGCTAATCCAACCCGTAAGACAACACTACTCAAGAATTATAATCTCAATTAAAGAGTGAGAATGTACATTCAGGTGATTGTAGCATGATGTGACTCATTTATTATTTAGAGGTTGCAAGTATATTATCAAATCACATCAGGAAATTAAAAAGAGAATATTATGCGCTATTTCATCGTCTGCAACAAATTCCTCAATTCTTCTAAATTTTGGTCAGAATTCTCGGCCTTTCCTTGGCTCTTCAAAACATCCAAAACCTCGAAGAAAATTTTTCGCAGCTTGCATGCCCAACATTGAAATATGAGTGGTTATGTTACAGAAAACTATTTTGTTAGTCAGTAGTCATAATAATTTAAGATCTTCTAGAAGATATGTTGATCTTTGAAAAATCACTTAATACATTTTATATTATTTAAATAAATTTAAATTTAATGTTTATTTAACTTTTACTTCATTTTTTACAAATTTTTTAATAGGTGTATATGTCTATTTATATAAGGTTCATGATATTTTATTATTATATTATTATTTATTTATTATATCTGTTCATGGAAAATGTAAAATTTAAATGAGCACCAAATTTGAATCCTACTTAAATATGATTATGATGGGTAAAACGTTTATTTTATGGAAAAAAAAATTATATATCCCATCTTCATGATACAAGGAAATAATTAAGTATTTGATGAACCTGTGTCATTATCAACAATCAAAATCACGAAACTTCCGTTCACTTTATCTCAAATCATCCTTTATTATCCCATTTGTTATGTGCATATCAGATTCAATAATTCAAGATCTCCTGTTGTGTGGTGTCGGAATATTATCTGTTGTTTTTCTCTCGAAAAAGTTGAATGTGCACTAGGAAAAATTTTCAATGGGTGACGCAAAAAGGAACTTCAAGTAGGCATAAATCAATAAGAAATAGTCCTTCCACAGCGCTCGCTTTCTAATAATTTCCAAGAGGGCCTGCGCCATGAGGTATATAAATTTCGGCTTCGGAATGAAGACAAGTTTGGGTGATGGTTAGAAACACAGAGAGCTCGAGCTCGAACTCGAACATGGCAACAAATTTGGTTAAGCTTAATGATCAAGGAATAAGCCAGCAGTCTCCAAGGACGAAGAATCCTGCTCCATTTCTGTCGAAGACGTATGATTTGCTAGAAGAAGCAGATTATGAAGATGGCAACAAGAAAACTGTTTCCTGGAATACAGAAGGAAATGGGTTTATAGTATGGTTGCCGGCAGAATTCTCGGAGCTCTTGTTGCCGAGATATTTCAAGCACAACAATTTTTCTAGCTTCATTCGCCAACTTAATACCTATGTAAGTGCTCATATATATATATATATAAAACATTTTGGCTTGCTGCATTTTATAGGGGTTTGGCTTAGTTTTTGACACCAGATTTGAAGCAGGGATTCAAGAAAACATCGCCGAAGCAATGGGAGTTTAAGCACGGAAAGTTTCAGAGGGGTTGCAGGCATTTGCTATTGGAGATTACTCGAAAGAAAAGTGATCCCAGTGTGTTTCCAACATACCTGAAGGCTTCTAATGAAGGGCTTATGGCAACAAATCCCACGGAGGAATACAATAATAATAATAATAATCTGTCATTGATAGAGGAGAACAAGAACCTGAGGAAAGAGAAGCTGCAATTGCAGATCCAAATTGCTGATTTTAAAGCACTAGAAATTAAGTTGTTGGATTTCGTTTCTCAGTACATGGGAAGTCATCAGAATAAAGTTAGGAGATTGTGTTAACTCTTCTTAAAAAGAGAATGAATATATATTTATATATTATGAATTCTCTTCCTTTGAATTCCAAAATTGATTCCACTTTCTTCTTAATTTCATCCTCTGCAATCTTTCAAGGACACATGCGGTTTAATTATAAATTTATAATTTACACTACAACATGAAGAATGAAATCAGTCACCTGGAACAGCTGCTAAAGTTGAATTTGGTTTATATTTATAATATTTTTGGTGAGAATTATTGACCACATGTCTCATCTCTCAAATCTTATATCATCTGACCGACTTACCGTCAATCTTTCCATTGAGTGAAGGACACTGATATATTTGATAACATATTCTGCTGTTGCGATGACGAATTGAATGGATAGCATGGCTAAAACGACAATTCATTCGTTGGGTTAGTATGTGAACTATCGTTGGCTTTTTACTAGAAGTTTGACACTGATAACATGCGTTTGTGAATGACATTGTCGGTTAAAAAATTTCACTCGGTTGATAAATCGTTTGTTTATTTACGAACAGAACGATTAAACGAAAGGGAATTTCGTTTGTTGATTGTTGAGTTAGATATAAACGACATACCCTTGGCATTTTATTGGAATATGGACATGGACAGCATATATAGGAACACAGCGTGTATAAAGGACATTATCAAATGTAAAATTCATTTGGTTGAAGTGTCGTTTGTTTATTGCTGAAAGAACGATTTGTCGTAACTTGTCAGTGAGCTACTTACATGAAATGAAAAAGTCGAAAAACCCTCGTCAAGGGTATAAATATCTTGGATACCACTAAAACCCTATTCATCTGAAAACCATGATATCAAATTCGAAGCTGTTATCAAAAACGTTGATACAAAATGCTGTTTTTAGCAGGTTTTACTACACAAATAGAATCAACAAAACAACCTTATATTCAATAATCAGTCCCTTAGGGAACCCGAACACAAATATTGAACCGGAGCTCGAAAATTGGGTAAAAATTGGAAACAAGGTTCGAGTTGGGGAGCTTCAACGCATTATTCGAGATCTTCGCAAGCGGAAGCGGTTCTCTCAGGCTCTTGAGGTTTGGCTTCTAGGAATCGAAATTTTCTGGGATTTGTAAATTTTTATTTTTGAAGGTGTTCGTTCGTTGCTTTGCGTTTGCATTTTTGGAACGAATGTTCGACACCTAAGTATGAGCCAAACGAATCAACAAATTTTCAAAGTTAAAATTCGTTGGTGGACATCCTGTTCGAACTTAATTATTTGAAAACTTGCATTCCTGAAGTTATGCAATGGGCTAACTTAAGTAGCATTTTTCGGGTACAAGCTAGAGAAATAGTGTAAAGATGTGAGGCTTCAGTTAGTCAATCAATTGTGATAGAGTTGGTGAATGAGATATGCAGTAAGATATTGAGTTAGTAGTTTTTCATTAGTGACTATGCCCATTGATGAAAGTTGATAACAGAGAGGATGGTATAGGACTGTATTAATTGGCATCTGGGGCTTGCAGGAATCATAAGCCTAATTCTAGAAGCAATGCAGTTGCTAATTTGGGTTCTATGAATTTCGGTTTCCAAACAGACAGTAGGATACTGAAATAAGAAGGTTTTCTGGAGCAAAATTGTATTCAAAGAATTTCAGCCGTTATTTCTTCTTTTGGCCCTAAATGTAAAAATGGAGAGAAAAATGATATCATTGTATTTCATATCAGTGCTAAATATATACAAATTACCCCATTACAATACTATAAAAAAAAAAACCTACAATCACTCCTAAAATACAGCAATCTATTATATTGTACAACTATTAATATCTTCTAAATAAAAAAATATAATTGACCAAATCTTCACACTCCCCCTCAAGTTGGAGCATCAACAATGCCCAACTTGCCAACCATTTCCTGAAAATACTTCTTACCAAGGGATTTAGTGAATAAGTCTGCCAATTGGTCTTGTGAACGAATATAAGATGTGATGATGTTACCCTTCATTAGATGTTCTCG
>JAVXUL010000006.1:4425656-4439439 GCA_035590515.1 Trichilia minutiflora | reverse complement strand
ACTAAATCAGATCAGGAGAGAGTGTCAATTTTTTCTGAAGAGTCACTCGGACAGATGCAAATGTTAGCCGAAGTGTGATTTATTTATTTTTGATTTCAGGGATATTTTGATCAAAAAAACAGTAACGATGGTTATTTTTAATTGAAAATTATTACCTTGGATATTTTTGAATTCCGATTTTACTGTTTAGTTATTTTTGGTTAAATCCCTTTTAAAAACTCTAAAATCATGATATTTCGAAGCTGTTATAAAAAAACCCGATACAAAATGCTCTTTTTAGCAGATTTTACTACACAAATCGGGTCGACGAAACAACCATATATTCGATAATCAGTCCCTTAGGGAACCCGCACACAAATATTGAACCGGAACTTGAAAATTGGGTAAAAACTGGAAACAAGGTTTGAGTTGGGGAGCTTCAACACATTGTTCGAGATCTTCGCAAGCGGAAGCAATTCTCTCAAGCTCTTGAGGTTTGGCTTCTTTGGGGTTATACGAATTTAAATTTTCTGGGATTTGTAAATTTTTACTTTTGAAGGTGTTCGTTCGTTGCTTTTGCGTTTTATACTGCATTTTGGAAACGACACTTAAGTACGAGCGAAATCAAGGAACAGTTTTTCCAAATTTAATTCTTTCGGTGGACATTCTGTTTGAACTTAATTATTTGAACACTTACATTCTTGAAGGCATACGATGGGTTAGCTTAAGTAATATTTTTCTTGGTAGAAGCTAGAGAAATAGTGTAAAGATGTGGGGTTTCAGTTAGTCAACCAATTATGATGGAGTTGGTGAATGGGATATGCAGTAAGATATAGAGTTAGTAGTTTTTCCTGAAGTGATTATGCCCATGGATGAAAGTTGATAACAGAGAGGATGGTATAGGACAATATTAATCTGCATCTGGGGCTTGCAGGAATCAGGGGCTTGCAGGAATCATAAGCCTAATTCTGGAAGCAATGCAATTGTTGATCTGAGTTTTGTGAATTTTGGTTTCAAAATAGACAATAAGGTATTGTAATAAGAAGAACGTTTCTGGAGCAAAATTGGCTTTAAGAAATTTCTCCCTTTATTTCTTCTTTAAGCCTTCAAGTTTGGCATCATTGTTAACTGCAGTTAACTGGTACCGTTATTGAATCTGAATCATAGGTCTCAACTCTAGGTTTGATAGTTGTGCTTATGGAAAATGTAGCGACACAGTCATTTAAATGTTTGGCTGTACCTCATTAAACGCCTAATTATGAGCACTCAGACAGTGATTGATAAGAGGATGTTTGAACAAGATGTTATGAATGGTTTAGCCTGGAAGAGAGTTGTATAACAAACGTGGAGAAATAGCGCAAAAGGAAAAGAGTGTTTCTATAATTTATTGCTTGTCAATTTCGTTTTGGTTGCAGGATTCTGAGTTGATGAATTTAGTTCCAGTTTCTCAATGGATGAATCGTACATGAATTTGTGCTTTTTCACCAATTGAATACGCTATGCAGTTAGATTTAGTTGGTAGGGTCCATGGATTTCTTTCTACAGAAAGTTATTTCAATAACTTGAAGGAACATGAGAAAACTGATGAGACATATGGAGCTCTACTGAACTGTTATTTACGACAGAACCAAACTGACAGGGCCCTCTCCCATTTCCAGAAAATGAAGGAGATGGGATTTTTATTTTCCTCTCTTAACTACAATGATGTCATGTGCCTCTACACAAAAAATTGGCCTGCATGTAATGGTCCCCTGTGTACTAACTGACATGAAGGAACAAGAAGTCTCCCCTTACAACTTCAGCTACAGAATCTGCATCAATTCCTATGGAGCAAGGTCTGATATTGAGGGAATGGAAAAAAATCTTAGGAGAGATGTAAAGCCAATCTAATTATTATGGACTGGAACATGCATGCTGTTGCTGCCAATTTTTACATAAAAGCAAATCTCAATGACAAGGCATTGGATGTTTTGAAGAAAGCAAAAGGGAGACTGGAGAAGAAAGATGGGACCGGCTATGACGTTCTGGACTATATCACTCTATGCAAGTTTAGGGAATAAGTCTGAGGTCCTGAGATTGTGGGATTTAGAGAAAACAGATTGTGATAGTTACATAAACAGGGACTATATGACCATGTTGGATGCTCTAGAGAAGCTTGGTGAGCTTTAAGAAGCTGAGAAAGTGCTCAAGGAATGGGAATCATCTGGCAACTGCTATAATACTCGCATAAGAAACATTGTTGTTATTGGATGCTATAATAAGGACTGTATGAAAAAGCAGAAGCCATGCTGGGAGACTTGACAGAGAAACGAAAGTTTATGACCCCAAACAGTTGGGCAGTAGTCGCAGCTGGTTACATTAATACAGGTAATACAGAGAAAGGTTTTGAGTGCATGAAGGTTTGCCTCTCTTTACATGTGGGTGGTAAAGGATGGAAACCTAGAACGAAGTTGATTAGAAGCATTTTAAGTAAACTGGCTGATGAAGGCAGAGTTCAAGACGTAGAAGCTTTTGTGGCCTTCATTGGCCAGTTTTTTTGTGGCCTTTTTGAGGACTGTCCTCCTGATGGACAGACAAATGTATAAATTTACAAAGTGTTAGAGAAGTGAATAAGCTTTTGGACCGCATGAAAGCTGATAAAATAGATGAAGATGATGAAACCAGGGAAATACATAGCATGTCGCAGGATTAAACTTAATAGTCAATGCTTTGTTATTCTTCTACGAGCAGACTAATTGGCTGATTTTGGCTTTCCAGGTGGGTTCGCTGCAGTATATAGGTTACAATATTGATAGAAGCATGCCATTACAAAACAAAAAATTACCTAAAAAAAGTTTTATCTTGTATTATTATTATCTTACTAAAACCTAAATCCAACCAAATAGTTCCTTCAGCCTGAATAAAAAAGGAATCAAACTGTTTTTGGAATTTGTGAAACAGAGAAAGATAGCTCCTCTTGAGTACAAAATTCATTAGACGTTGCAAACAGTGACAATGCGGGTTGTTTGTCCGTAAATGTCCCTGATTCATAACAACGTTAACTTCTTTTCAGGTGCCATAAGTCTTGACGTCGAAGCACAAGAAAAAATTTTATGAGTGCTGGTTTTGGTTTTTGCTTTTTAGTCTGAATTTGAATGCATTAATTTTGTTTTTCAAAAATAATTAATAATTTTACATTTGTACTCGTAAGTCGTAATGACTATAGTTTTAGTTTATATTCTGTATGCTTTGTTTCTGGAAGTCAGTATAAACCCTGCCAGCTGTGAGAATCCGTCGTTTAGCTGTTCGAGTTTATTTGTCTTTTTAGTGGAAATTAACTATTATGCCCTCAATAATATTAAACAATGAGTTTTAGTACAATTTTGCAACCATCAGCCGTCACAGACGCCGTCATTCGTTATCTCCAACAACCATGAACTATCTGTCTGTCAACTACATTCATTCGAATCACCATATGAATTCTCTTTTCATGAGTTACTTGATAGTATAATGCTTGTAATTATTAGTTACGAATTTAACCTAATGATAATAGATTAAATTTGAGATTTATCCTAGTAATAATAATAAAAAATTGAATTTAAAATAAATTATTTAGAATAATAATATATACATTACCGTTTTTGTCTTAAAGCTTGTCATAAGAAGCTTCGTCGGATTTTATGCATTTACCCGAGATTCTTATAAACGTTGATACCAAACAAAAACAAGGGGTATTTGAATAAACTAAAACCACAAAGGTATGTTCCATTACCGCTCCTATAAATTATATAAATTTTAAATATTAAGAAAAAAATATCTTTAAAAAATATAACTAAGACACATAAATTCCACTAAACTTATAAATTTAGCAAAAATTAAAACAGTTGTAGCCACAACAAAATGCACTATAGCCCTACCCAATGAAATATTTAGCAAAAAGACCAAAAAGGCACGCAGCCTCTTATGCAACAATATAAATAACCTGTAGAAACTGTATGTGATTTTCTCATTACATACAGTGTGTTTATATGGTAAAAAAAAAAATCATATCACTTTGTCTAGATGCTATAAACCTGTGCTTAACATTGAAAAGTAGTCGGTAAACCCAACTTACAAAACATTCAGCAAGGATTAAGCTAGCACGTATAGCGCAGGTTTATCGCAAATAACAGTGTGCACGGACAATAAATAAGCCATAAAACCAAATGACATCAAGTATTAGGAACATGCATGCAAAATGTCAAAGACACCTCGAATGAAGATAAATGAAATTTCGACCAAGGCTAGTTCTGTGTTAATTGAGAAAAATCACATCAAGTCTACTAAGATAGGGTAGATTTCAGTTCCCCGTTGTTTTTCAGCTCCATTACAATATCACAACCTCCTATGAGCTCGCCTTTGAAGTATAACTGAGGAAAGGTTGGCCAGTTCGAATAAACTTTTAGCCCCTGCCTCACTTCCTCATCAGTTAAAATATCAAAGGACCCAAAACTCACATCCTCTCCCTTCAGGGCATTAACAACTTTGGAACTGAAACCACATCTTGGAGCATCTGGGGTACCCTTCATGAAAAGCATCACAGGTGATGATGTAATCAAATTCTTCAGACGATCTTCAAGATTTTCTTTATGAACAATGACACCTTTTTCAGATAAAACCCTTTTAAGTTCCCCACTCTTCTGCATCTCCAATAAAATGTCTGATCCACCAATAAGGTCACCCTTAATATATAGCTGTGGGTAACTAGACCAATTTGAATAAACTTTAAGACCTTGCCGAACTTCTTCAACAGCAAGAATGTCAAAACTCCCAAAATCAACTTTTTCTTGTTGGAGGATTTCAACTGCCTTCCTACTGAAACCGCACTTGGGTTCCTCTGGTTTTCCCTTCATAAACAGCATAACAGGACTTGAATTAATCAGGTTTTCCAGCCGAGAGGAAAGGCTTGCACTCAAGCCGGTTGAGTCTAAGACGCCACTCTTTCCACTTCCATCAACAGTTTCAATCCCAAGATCTCTCAAAACGTCTTTTAGTTCACCACTCTTATGCATTGCAATGGCTATGTCACACCCACCTAAAAGCTCTCCTTTGCCATAGAGCTGAGGAAATGTAGGCCAGTTGGAGAACTTCTTTAACCCCTCACGAACCTCATTGTCTGAAAGAATGTCAAAACTTCCAAATTTGACTTTTTCATCTTTCAAAATGTCAACAACTTGCCTACTGAATCCACACCTAGGCTCTTCGGGGGTCCCTTTCATAAATAACATGATCGGGTGAGAGTCAATCAGCTGCTGCAGTCTCTTTTTAAGAACATCAGTAAGGCCAAGCTCAACTGGCTTGTTCACTTGGGAAGAGCTATTTTCTTTTGCTAACTCTTTTACTGTTTCAAGTACAGTGGGCCCAGCAGCCATCCCAAGGCTGGCTGGAGCTGCAGGTTCTCCTGCATTAACTAACCCAGCAACCTTAGAAACCTTGTTGGCCAAACTGGAAGGATCTGCTCCCTCCAATGTATCCACAGTCTTACCATCCTGCCAGGACAATTTATTTACAGAGGATATTCAACAGGAATTAATTCCAAATGAAATTAGGAAGTGAAGCAGCAACATTCAATGGATTATTCAATTAACAAGTGAATACAATTAAAAATACCTATAATATCTAAAAAATCCTCATCTATGAAAGAAACAAAAATCTAAATAAGAGGGAAATATATCCGATATATCATAAGTAGAGAGCTATAGTTGCATATTATACATATACATTCACTAGTTGATTGTTTTCCTTGACCCAGGAACAGAGAGATATCTCAAAACTACATTGCAAGGATTAGTGACTGTCAGAATTGCTAATATATTCTAGTAGTGAGAAAGAATTACAAATCCAAACTGCATTCCAGTAGAATTATTAAAACAAGAAATCAATATCAGCCTAGTAAACATCAACATCAATTTCCAATAACCACAAGTCCACAACAATCCACAACCAAAAATCGTAGGCGGGACTAAATATAACAATCAACATTATACTATAATAAAACAACAAATAATCATTCAGTGAAAACACTAAAAGGTGAAATCAATATTACTATTTCCATCTCGTCATGTGATTGTTAATTATCGACAATCACCAAAAATCCCCTCCACTTAATCTTTTAAAGCAGGGTCCTTAAACAAACCAAAATCACACCTTATTGATTGAGGTAAACAATAAATTATCATATTTCCAATCTCACACACCCTTTTAAACACGGTACATAAATAACAACAAACTGCACAAAAGCAGCACTCTAATACCGATTATTAAACAAACAAATTAATTAAAAACCTACCTTCAAGAAGACAAAGTAAGGCACAGCAGATACAGAATAACTCTCAGATATTTCAGTTTGTTCTTCAGCTTCAACCTACGAACCCATTTCAAATACATATGTTAAAATATTCAAAACCAGAAAAAAATTTAAAAGAAAAAAAACAAACCCTGAAGAAATGAGCATGAGGGAAATCGATGGAGAGGTGCGAAAAAACTTGGTCCATGTGTTTGGAGGCTTCACACCATGATGCCCAAAAGTGAAGGATAACCGGTGCGCCACTGTGGCGCTCGCTATCAAGCTCCTCCTTCGACTTCAATTCCTTCACTGACCCACCACTCATTTGTTTTTTACCCGCTATTATGAGCTTCTTCAGAATTTTATGGGATCACAAACAAAGAGAAAAGGATCACTCTTATTTGTGATTGAGAGACCTAGAAGGAACCTTTCATTTGTTTTTCACGAGCATAATTTCATCCCATCATCCGTTAATCACCGTTGATATCCAGTTATGCGTCCGATCATTTTCTGTTTTGTGGGTCCTACTCTTGTGTTGTTCTACAAGATGATTCCATGTCATCCGTAAGCGTGGGCCTT
The DNA here is from genome assembly GCA_035590515.1 of Trichilia minutiflora. Classification (NCBI taxonomy): domain Eukaryota; kingdom Viridiplantae; phylum Streptophyta; class Magnoliopsida; order Sapindales; family Meliaceae; genus Trichilia; species Trichilia minutiflora. The sequence continues at coordinate 4,432,577 of JAVXUL010000006.1, read as the reverse complement.
AAGGTTTTGGTTTCAATTTATCAAGTCAAAAAAGAATTATATTAAAATATTTCTCCTTAAAAAATAAAAAGTACTTCACCATATATAGAACGCATGACCTTGGCGTCAGCAATAATCTCATTTGATAATTGACACCTCCAAAAGGAGAAAAACAAAACATGTCACAGATTCAAGCATACTATTAATTTATAAATTGATAATTATTTTTTAAACTAATTTAAAAAATAGAAAAAATTATACTTTTTAATTATAATACAACTTTAAATTATTTTCTTAATATTTGAAATAAACATAAAATAAAATCTATTTTTAAAAAGAAAAAAGAAAACATATCATACGTTGAATTTTTGTCTTGAATAATTTAAATTTAATGAGAATATAGTTTTGCGCAATTATAGCATGACCAGAGATCTCAATAGGGAAGTATCAGATATCATTTAAGAATGAGAACTCCATGATATCCGCATAACCGAATATTTGTTTCCTATTCAATGCAAGTATGAAACAAATAAAATTTGATCTCTTATATTCTGAAGGTTCATGATGTACCAAAGTCGTACTACCTTAATGATCCATTACAAATTAATCAAAAAGAAGGAAAAACTCAAAAGAAACTATTGAAGGATCCAAAATGTGTCACATTTTGATAAATCACTTGTCAAGAAACCAACTTGCTATTTTTTAGCAAAACTTAAACGTTTTGGGTTGACCTTATCCAGAGGAATTAGTATTGTTCCAGCAATTCCTTCTTCAATCCATTCAATAGATTCTTTCTCTAGTAGTTTCATAATAGCCTGTCAATAAGACCACACCAAACAAATACATTAATCTTTAAATGGGAAAAAGCAAACAACTCATTTTAAGTAATGATCTACTCATTTAGTCAAGTCCTACCTGTCGTCGTCGAGCCCCCTTTGTACTATCTTCATCACCTGTCTCTATGATGACCTTAAGGTACTTGAATGCTGGTGGTAAACACCAATTAGATCAATCCATATATTATTGATACAAATGAGGAGCAGATTAGAAATATGAAAAAGGCGATCTCACCTGGAATGCCTGAAAGTGAAAAAAGATGACACTTTAAGAGATGAATAGCATCCTTTGCGCCATGTTCGTGCAAGTCCAGCAGCACATCGTTTTTGGTATCCCTATTCCTGCCAATGAACAAGATTGGAGAATAAATAAAATGAATATGATAATTCTCTCCATCTCCACATTTATGTGAGAAAATTTCACAGACAATCATGTATTTCAAAGAAAACAAAACCAACCTCGTTTCAAAGATCTTCTTATTTGATTCTTCATCAGCTTCACGAGCCTTTTCATAGTAAAATTGACCCTGACATGTCCACAGCAGTCACACTAAATCATTGAATTTGTTTAGCACAGAGATTCTAACATGTGAGGTTGCTTCAGGTCTAATTAGAGTTGATTAAATTCTTCGATGACAGTACATAGAAACATTACCTCTTCTAGTAGTTTGCCTGCTAGAACATGATCCCCCGTAGCAAATGCCTTAAAAGCCTGACAAGGAACTCTATTCTTACTTGATGATGTTTTAACTTAAAACGTGAGTGACAAAAAACAAGGCGTCTTTGAGATATGTAAACAGTGTGAGAATGTAGAACCAATGGGAGTAAAATGAACTTACAGCTTGAAAATATGCCTTCATTGTTCCCCTATATTCCAACACAGCTCTACGAAGAGCCTGGAAGCTTCCCTCTTCATCTTCATCTGCAGCTGGCGACAGACTTCATGAGGAGAATTTGAAAATAGGAAAAAAAGGGGTCAATCCAATTTATGAAAGAAAAATTTAGCTAGTTCCTCCAAACATTTCCTCATAAACCATTTAGAGGTACATATTGTTGACTAGGCCAACTTTTAAGGTAAGTGAACCAAATTCTATAGACAACATACTGTTTTTCCTTCCAATGATGCTATCACTTACCATGGCATTATATCAGTGCATGACTAGTGTGCGTCAAATATGCGAGATGTATCAGATTCATACAATTTTCTTTTCCTATATCATGTTGTCACTACAAGATACTAGATCCAACTGAATCAGAAAAGTAACTCAGGAATAGAATTTCTAGGGCCAAAAATTGGCTTCTGTTCTTAAAGGTCTTCTTTTACAAGGCAATGATTCTACGTCACAGAAAAGCAGGAATCCACATTGGCCCTGACATTCATATAAATCTGCCAACATATTCTAGACAGTGAATTTCAAGGGACAATCATAAGAAAATCAAAACGTAGATATGGAAGCATATCACTGCACTTCAACCTTCATTCTTAAAAAATCCAAGTAAAAGGTCATTAAATATCAGAGACACAGCAATTTTAAAGAGCTGATGCCATATCCTCTAGAAACAGGGATTTTAATTTTAAAATACAAATGCTGACGAGATCTACATAGACTGAAGTCTTCACTTTTCAACAGAGTCAGCAGTCAGTGGATGTCTTCACCTATTGGTCAAAGGTTGACATATCACCATTTTTCTCAGGTATGGGAAGACATTGTTTATTAAATTTTATTAGAACTCGCACCAGATTTTTCTGGAAAATTTAGTCAGGCGTTTGTCTCTATGTCTTTTTCAAGATTCTCCAGGAGATAAAAAACATTTTAACCTTAGGTACCACTAGTTATCGCAGATATATACAAGTACAAAGTTTTCATAAATTCCATTTTTAAAATCGTAAAATATTCCTAGATCACTATCTGATGAGCTTCTTTTGGAGCAGCTCCACATCTCTCTCTCTCTCTCTCTCTCTCTCTCTCCTTCCTCTTTTCTTTTTCCTTTTTCTTCAAAAGTTTTGACTCAATATGTCAGCAATAAGTAGTAGAAATCGTGTACCAAAGGTTAGACATATAATTAAACACAAATACACACATAACGGGTTAACAAAGTTAGAATACAGAAGGCTTACCATTCTCGTTATCTTGCTGTAAGTACACCGCATCAGCCACCGGCTGCGGTTCAAAGTCCCTTGGTGGTTCAGTCACCACTTGTCCTAATGCTATAGACCTCCTCACAGCCTTCACTGGTCTTTCAGGTAATTCCTCAGATTTCTCAGGAGCATTAAACAAAGCAGCCAATATTTCCTTTTGGAGTTCATTTCTGTGTTTTGGCTGTCTGAGCAATTCCCCTATGCTTGTACTTGGACCTCCTCTTTCACAACTATGGCAATTCAAGCAAAAAGCTAATCATCGCTGAAAATTTACGTGGATAAGACATTTTACCCCTCTTCCAAAATGAAGTCCAAGAAATAGTAGAATAATCACCATTCACCACAGCAAACACATTCCCACACCGTTCTCCTTATGACAAAAAACAAATACTGAACTTACAAAAAAATTGAGAAAGAAATAGATTAATTACCCTTGAGAGGGATTTGATTGTTGCAATTTTCTTTCACAAGAAAGCCCTCCAGAAGTTGGACAGGTATCTGTACACTGTAAATGAGATCATAATTACAGGAGCCTTGTATTTATAAAATGTGATACTTAATTTCAGCAGCTAAAGAACAATATGAACTTGTTCACTTAGAAGAAGCTAACCTAATACACAGCAAACTTGACACATTCCTACCTGAACTGAAGAAATTTTGTGAAAATTTTAAGTGTAAGCATTCAATAACTATGAAATAATGCAAACATAAGCTTATCATTTTATTCTAAATTAAGAAAAATTGTGTCTCAGGACAAAGTAATGTATGATATTTGTAAGCAACAAACAATGCATGTTCTAACTAAAAATTGCTTCTCTTTGCCTCCTCCAATTTGATTTCATTTTTAACTGATCAAATTTTAACAGTTTACCAGAAATAAAATCCTGACACTTCCTCATCAATATTTAAGCTTTGTTTCATCAAATCGACAGAGAAATCAAGCCAGAGGAGCTCGGGTTTACTGTTTACGCCTAAGAGATTTTCAATAATTAATAGCAATTGAAGATTTCTAAGGTTAATTTCAACCCTTTAGTAGACGTAATTTGATGCAAGGATCACCCTCGGGAGAGTGATTTCTCGTCTCGTGATTGTGAGTGAAATTATTTTGATTTTCTTTTTGTTTTCCTATAGTTTAAAGATGTGGCAATTACTCTCATTACTAGTTAACTAAAAAACAAATCACCAATTAACACATTCTAGATAATTAACAAATTGAATACTCACTTTTTTGTTCAATAACAAGTATCAAGAAAGGTTAAGCATATGCAATCTATATGCAGAAAAGTTTCATGTCTATCTTGATTGAAATATCAACAGAAATCCTCTCACATTCATTAAACCAATAATTATAATTTACAAAATTACAGTTACTCCATACTCTACTCAAATTATTCCATATTACCATTCTGTTTCATATTACCTTAAAGATATTTCCTTATCTTGGCTTGCAAACTTTAGCCTAAAGGAAAACAAATTGCTAGTCCTAAGAGATCATCAGCACATTACAGTCTCTAACTAACAAATGAACACTGTACAACTACAACCTTTGTGACCACGAGTGATACAATATCAGAAGATTACGCTGACCTTTATAGAGGATTTACCGAAAGATTTCATTCTCTCATCCATAGTCTCTGCTGAGCGGTCACGTAGCTTTGACATGCTCTAAAGAAGAAAAAAAGAGATATATAGTTAAATATGCACAATAAGAACAACATCTTTTACCATTATCGAGCAGATGAGGAGATGACAGAAAGCACAGGCATTTTATATTTGAAGAATTGCTTTAGTGATTACATTAACTTGATAAAGTAATGGACTCAAATTTCTCGATTGAGTGGAGATTTTATAATATAAAGTATCGAGCAAGTAAATGAGAATATAAATTGCCATATACAATAAATTGATGAAAAATAGTCTTTGCTTTAAGATTAAATCATTTATATTTTATAATTTTTATTTTTTCAACCTTTGTTCATCCCAAGAATGGAAACCTGACCCCTGCATTATAACATCTGAGCAAAGGCATGCTTTTGTTTTCAATCCATAATTTTTTATACCAGAACCAAAGTCACGTTTATATAAAATTTCCAACATAGCCACTTATATGACAAAATGGAGCACCAAAGGTACCGACCAGAACCCAAAGCATGGGAGATACAATGAGAAGGCTCAAACCTCTTTTCAATATGTAATAAAAGGGAGCTGTTTTGCCTACTGAATAAAAACAACTTTTGCCTGAAACAAATAGAAATCTTTAAACTATCATATTGTTAAGAAAGAATGCTTGTTAAATCTTCAAAATTTCCTTTATCCTTTTCTACAGAAATTTCTGTCCCTTCTTCCATAGCCATACTCCCTCTCTTTCACTCACATATGGAGATGCCACAGAAGGTCCTTTAATAGACAGGGGCAATTACTCTGGGCAAGTTTTTTCTAGCCTTTGGACCATGCAGATCTCAGTTAACTAATCTATTGTGTTCAACTACTAAAACTAACCAAAGTATCTTATTCCCACATTAGGAAGCAGCAGCAAATGAATGATAATCAAAATTCAAGTCAAATTTAACTAGTATAGCAGTTTGAGACTTGACTTTAAAATGATATATTAATCACAAGGAATATGACATTTACTAAACTAAAGAAAATAGTAGAAACAGAGGCCTTAATCAAAAGGAAGATTTGTCCATACCTTTTGCATATCGTAGCCACAACTATCTGCAAGGTTAGTATAACACCAAATTAGTGATCTCTCTCACACACACACACTGATAAAGAAACAAGAACATTGCAAAGACCACAATTATTGAATCAGCATCATAATAATTGTGATGTAAATCAAACTCTGTAATGTATATTAATCATTAACCTAGTGTGGATGGAATTTGAAGACATTTACACCTTTACTAGAGCAGCCACAGATCATTCAAGATAACATCCATCATATCCCTTGGTTTTCTTAGCAAATTCTATTTTTACTTCATGGTTAAAGAAAAAAAATAATCTGATACAAATAAACGAATCGTGCTGTTTCATGAACACTTCATATAACCCAAAATAAAGGCAGTCTACTAATATACTTGAAAAAGTTTAGAAGGTAAGCAACTCAATCCAAGAGAAAGATAAGAGGAGATAAAGTTATCCACGGCAGCAAAAAATAAACTCTGTATCAGGATAAATACAATATTTAGTTTCACTGCCTAATCAAAAGACAGAAAATTAGGAACTAGGTTATATGGCAAAGTTGTAAACAAAGGCTTACCTAGAACCTCTCGAATAACATCCCGGTTCAGCAGGAACCCTTGTCCTAGCAATTTAAACAGGAAATCTTCCATATCCTTCTGCAAATGATCATCTTTTGCCGGATTCAGTTTAGTTTCTTCTCCCCACAATTCAGATGCGGGGAACTCCTTTGAATCCAACTTCATTGGTTTGGGTGCCAGACGAGGAATATTAACTGGCTGTGCAGTTTTAATGTATTCTTTACCGATAAAACTAGAAACAGTTCCTCCTGAAACTGGGCGCCATTTTGTCTTCGAAAGTCTGGACTTTCCATTTGTATAACATGGATTCTTAGACTTATTATCATATGATGAGTCCGAAGATTTTTTACCCCTTACCTCCGTGGAAGAAAAATGGGTAGTAGAGGCTGAGGTGTTTGCTTGCTTGTCAGACAGAATTTCACTAGCCAAATCTACATTCCGTCCTGCATTGCTATAAACAACCGATATTTCTTGCACAGTAAAAACAGAGCCAAATATCTCAAGCAAACTCTTCAATGCCTGCTCCTCAATGTCATGCTTTACTCCATTAGACCCAGATACTTCCATTCCAAATACTCTACAATAAAAAAAAACAAATCAAAACATATATATATATATATATATATATATATATATATATATATATGTATAAATACAGAATACAAGGATTGAATTTCACATTAATATTTAAGGAAAACAGAAA
>JAVXUL010000006.1:4399319-4425556 GCA_035590515.1 Trichilia minutiflora | reverse complement strand
AGTCCTCTAATTTACCAACACAAGCAATAAACTAGAAAACCCCCAAATTCTAGGGTTTTGTGATCAGTGATCCAATTACTATTTCTCAGATCTACGCAAACTGATAGCTTAATCGAGAGAAATAGACGGAGAAACAAGCTTACCTAGACTCGTAGGTGAGCCTAGAGCCCCAATTTTCTCGAATTCCTCTTTTTTGCTACTGTTCACCGTCACCTCTTCTTCGTGATTTCTCATAAACCTTCACATGAATCTCCAATCAAAGGGTATCTCTGGGTTCTGGTATTGATTCTCAGTTCATAGGAACTGGAATGGCGAAGTTTTATGGAGAAACGAAGAAGATTAGTTGTTAGTGTGAGAGAGAGTGTTTACTGAAGTTTTTGGTAGAGAGAGAAGCGAAGAATTTGAAATGAGGAAGACAACCTGCCTCCCAGCATAATGCTGTAAAATCCCCCAAAGGTGTCGATACATTTCAAAAACGTATCGATACCTTGGCATTTTTCTCACAACGTATCGATACGTTTGGCCAAAATATTGTTCATCAGCCTTCAAGGTGTCGATACCTTCCTCAATGTATCGATACCTTTCGTCGCAAGCGGTCTTCATCTCCGTCACCAACGTGTCGATACCCCTTGCCAACGTATCGATACGTTAGGCACTGTTCACTGTTCAACATACCTTCAAGGTGTCCATACCCTTCATCAAAAATATCGATACCTTAGGTTCCAATAGTAAATGTATTGATATCTTCCATGAAGGTGTCGATACCCTTGGCCTCAACCTCAACGTATCGATACATTTCTTCAAACGTATCGATACCTTTGCTTCTAGTCCTCCTTCCGAGGACTACAACTTCAATTGGCCATAACTTTTAGCTTGGATATCCGCTCAGAACCTATAATATATAAATGCGAAGCTCTCATCGAGATCTACAAAAATGACAAGAAATTTTTCTCAATTGGAGATGATTTTAGTGTCAAAAATCTAGTTCTTTCTCATAAGCTCAAATCTTATATCATAATCTTATCCAAGTCACATTTTTCAAGTTCTATACCCTCTCGTGCATAATCTAAATACAAAGATATGCACGAATACTCTTGAGGGATTTACTATTATACCCATAATACTAAGGGACGGGTTTCACATTTAGGATTAAAGATTTTAGGGTTAACTTTGAATCCGAATGTCCAAACCCAAATTTAGGCAATTTTTCATCAGTTTTTGAGAAAAATAAGATCATAATCATATTCAGAACATTTGAAAACATAGGAATAGGCTTTTGAATCATCAAAATCAGATGAAAAACGAAGATTTTAGGATAAAATTTGAATCGGGTATAATTCGGGTCGCGATCGGATCAAAATGACCCGAATTACAACAAATCAAGTCAGGTTCAACCCGCCAGATGAAGAAGATACACGCGTTGAAGACAGATGCATGGCGTATGACTACCACATGTACGGAGCATATAATTCAGGCGCGAGGGTCTGGATCGAGTCATGTCTGGGTCATGGATCGAGATAGCGAGCAGACTGGTACGGGCTCAAATCAGGATGGATTTTAGAGCAGTTCGTTGATTGGGCGGACTGAATTGGGTCGATGGGTTCACGGAGCAATGAATTGGGTTAACTGACCCGTCTCAACTAGGAGGACGCACGTGAGAGCACGTAGGATGCACGCACCAACTAGAAAATATGCTGGAGCATGACGATGCATGGGGGCATGTGCAGAGTCAGATTCTGACGATTTTTTCGACGTTTCATTCCTCTTTTAATTTTCTAATTTTTGATAATTTTTATTTTATTTTTAGGACACCAAAAATTAATAAATTAAGAATTTTTTCTATTAACGAAAAATAAAATTTAAAGTTTTAATGTGAATTTGAGTTTAAAATAATTTTAGTAATTATTAATTATCAAAGGAATACAATTGTTAAAATTTATAAAAAAAATTATTTTCGCTAATTGTTATAAAGATAATTATTGCAATAAGGTGTTGTTTTATGCAATCATTAAAAATCTAAAGTTAATTAAAATTTATGAAAAATAGTTTTGGTATTAGGAAATAAATTGTGTGGGTTATGGTTAAATGAGATAATTGTTAAAAGTCATTAAGGTAATTAATGCTTGTATGGAAGATACTTAATATGTAATCAAGAAATTTATTTGCCTAAAGGGGAGAAATTTTGAGATTGTTTATTTGGCTTGAATATATATAGTTTGGAGAATTTTATCTACCCAAAGGGGATATGTTTTTCATATTATATGTATTCATATTTGTTGTCTTCATGCATAGATATCACTAGTAGAATTATTGGCTTTACCGAAAAGGGAACTAGCAATGATATATATGAGGTCTCAATATTAATACCCATTATTATTAAATTGACTATGGTATAATTGTTTTCAACAGTTTCCTTCTGGTTCAATGATAACAACACTTTGATAGAAGTCTTGACTGGTTTAAATTATAAGAATTGGAAGTAGGATATAGAGTTTGCTTTGAAAAATATGGACATAAAATTAGCTCTATATGTAGATCCACCATCGTCGCTCACTAGAGACAGCACTGATGATGAGAAATACTACTATAAAAAATGAAAAAGAGCAAATGACCTTAGTTTGTCAATAATAAAAAGATCTATTACTGAGGATTTGCTTAGAGGACTACCTAAGACTATCAATACTAGAGATTTATGTATTGAAGTAGAGAAAATGGACAATTTAGATATGGTTAACACAGCGTCTTGGTTTAACCAAACTGGATCCCAGCTTGATCCATTCCCAGCTCGATTGAATCAGCTGATGTTCTCAAGTCTGGTTCAAGGTTTGAAACAGCTTCAGTCAAAGTCAAACATGGTAGCCCAAGATTTTTCGATATGTCGAATTGATCTATAACTTCAAAATTTAGTAAACACTCAGGATTCAAAGACTTTTGGAAGTGCACAAGTAATAAAAAAAAGACACCTGTTATAGACATCATCGGTAGGCCAACACATAGGAGAAAGATTACCTTCACTATTCCTGACTTAAATAAAAAGAAAATAAGTACTGTTAAAAAATCCAAGGTCCAAGACCACTTCGACTCATGCGAACACTAAAGTATTTGAAGACTATATATACATCAACTGTTTGAATCAAACAAAATCATTCCAGCTTTTGAGAAAGAAAACCTGAAGAACCTTAAGAAGTCATATTTGAGATCATATCTGAACATGTATAGGTTTACCTTGTTGAAACCTGAAAATTCTAGAATGAAAAGTGATACAGTAAAGGATGGTAATACATGAGGGACTAAGAAATTGAGGAAGTCAAATGAGAGAGAATCAAGAATAAAGCAATGATTAAAGTTCATCTTATAGGAATAGTTATATTGAAGTTAGATATTAGTTATCAGTTTATTTAGAAATTTTCTTCTTTTTTTTTACACTTTCCCTTAGAAGAAATATTATTTTCAGTTTTTTCTTTTAAGATAAGATTATATTATACTTTAATATAACTCATGACTCTGATATCGATGTTAATAGTAATTTTGATTGATAAATGGTATAGATTTTCTAATTTCTCAATATTTTCAATTTATTTATCATGTGAAGAATTGTTTTGCTAAGATATCTTTATATTCTAAACACTACGACATAAATGGTTGAATCACGAATCTAGAAAAAGGATTAAGAAGTTAATTAAAGTTAAGAATTCTTCTTATAGTATATCATAATAATGATTGAGATATTATATAAACCATACAAGAAGATAACTGATCAAGGCCAAATATAAAGTAGCCATTTGTGGATAACCTTACTCTACTACCCTATAGGTAAAAGACATATTTGGTCTATGATTTCTTACATAGAAAATATAATCTATCCTCTTTATATTCATATGCAACAACCTTTATATATTACTCGGCTAATATCTGGACTTTTTGTAGGACTGTATTATAAGGTAAGAATTCTAAATAAAGAGATTAAAGTTCATAAATTAAATTCAAGTTTTCTCCTAAAAAGTCTAGTCCTATAAGCTTTAGTGTAAATATAGAACACTAATGATTTGCATTTCTTTTAAATATGTGACAAGCACATGTGATTGTTAGTACCACCCATTAAATGAAAACCTTCTCTAATTTTTAGATATATTTTGGGATATTAGTGGATAAATTAAGTCTTCGAATGATGAAAAATAAAATTCTCTGATTCACTAAACATTATTTATAATATTTGATTTTCAAGTTATAACTTTGATTTAACCACATCTATAGTAATCAATCAATACCTAGATACTATAGAAATCATATAAGTCTCAAAGCTCTATCAGGCGATTAAGGAGTATAAAGGCCAGAATTTTAGTGTTTATTATATAAGTAAATTATAATATAAATTAGGATTCTGATCTGGTGACTTATAATAAAGTAATTAACCAATCATAATTCTGATATGTTGATTGAATGTTATATGATGATCATCATTCTGTTTGCTGTGTAATATGTCCATTAATACCATATAAAGTCTCGAGAATAAAGTAAAGGTAGTTAAGAATATGGGCTTGTTAAGGTAAAATTGAATGTGCCCATTGATACTATATAAAGCTTTTGAGATTAAATAGTAGTCACAGACATATAAACTCGTTGGAGTCAAATAGTTTTCTTATTTCATTATGATGTTATTTATGATCACATCAGGACATCATATCTTACTACACTGTTAGTCCCAAGATCCATGTCAATTTAATTGATATTATTTGTTATTTGAATTGATTATGCATCAATAAAGATGCATTAATCGCCATAGTCTAATATTAAAAATTAGATTGGATCGGATTGTTTGAGCAGTTAAACTCATGATTATTATTTTAAAATATGACCATATAAAATGCTTTCTTTGTTAATTAGCCCGAGAGTCGTTTTCGAATAAATAAAATTTTTATTTTTAAAATCGATTAATGTAGTCCAAGTGGGAGAATGTTAGATTTTTTTGTGGCCTTATATTAATCATTATTATGATTTTATTAAAAACGGGCTAATGTCATAGTCATTGAATAAAGTGGACTCAATTATGTGATCTAAAAAAAATTGGACTTAACGTCTATAATGAGCTAATTTTTGTAATCAGTATAAGTTGTGGATTATACTGAAGCATTTGATGAGAATACCTAGCAAAAATCAATTAGGGTTAGGTTAGGTTCTCTCTCTAACTTTATATTATGGGTTTTTAAAACTCTAACCTACCTCCTTATCATTAAATAAGCTGCCGTAAAATAGAAATAGAGAAAAAGACTTAACTTTTAAAACGCTGTAAATTGTAATGATAATTGCATTAATGATTAAAAGAGAGTTACTTATTTTTTATCTTAATTTGTATTCTAATGTAATGTACAACGATATTATAGAAATTAAAATTTCCAGCATAGTATGAACTTGTTTAGTTGCAAAGTTTGCTCTAGCTTAAACTCTAAGTAACTATGCCCAACCATGCAAAATCCACATATTAGAATGTTCAAATCTTAGCTAATAATGGAGTACGTACGTAGCATAGAGTAAATGCAGAATCATGTTAAACAAACAGTGATTTAAGGTGAGCAATACCCAGTATTTTCATTGGTTTTATCTAGCAAAGCTGAAAATAAAAAAACCAGGTTGAAAATGAAAATTATACCTGCACCGGATATTTACCCCTGTGGTGTCACAATGCACTTGCTAGTTATCCAGAAATTATTGTAAGGAAGAAGACTGCACTTACTGCGAGACGTCTGTAATATATAAATCAACCGTAAGAAATAAGAAATTTAGTGAGAGTTAATCTTTGAAAAGTTTATGAAATCAAAATTTGACAGCAGAAAATAACTCTGAATGATAACAGAAACAGAGACAGCGTATGACTTCACACACAATCGAAAGAAGAAACATCACACTGATATTCTGTTTGGTTGGCAGGAAATAAAGCAGAAAATGGAAATCTTAAAACTGTATTTTTTTTTTTTTTGGGTAGAAAACACGTTTGAAAAACTCTTCCAAATATCAATCCTAAATATATTCTTATTTCAAAATAATTTATTATATATTTAAATCGAACACTAAAAAGTAAATATAAATTTCTTTTCAAACAATTGAAAAATATTAAAAACACTCCGCATCAGCTCGAATTCATTAATCATTTTCCATATTCTTTTACCAATCACTCATCTTTTCGTTTCCTTAAAGACGTTTTTTTCTCTCTACTTTCTCGCAACCAAACTGAGCATCCAGAAAATCAATACCAAAACCATGCATGCACAGGCTATCAACGAAACAGGCATAAAATCAGACCTTGTAAGGATCATTAAATAAAAGCAAAAAGAGAGAAGAAGCCAACAGTGTCGACATAGGCAAAAATTATCCACTGTAGATTCTCATTTTTCCTCTCTTCTTCCTCTGCCTCTGCGTGCGTTATTCTCTTTTCTCCCTCATTGTGAGGAAAACGGAGCAATCTAATTGGTTTATTATGCTCCACGTAAGATTCATGTATCATCGCCCTGTAATTTATCCAAGTTGGACGCAAAATTTGATTTTAGTACACGTAGTATCTTTCATGCTCACACAACCTCCGTGAATCCATATGATAACTGAATTACATCAACAATACGCATGAAATTGTTCTCTCTTATAATTTTACGCCTTGATTTAATCAACTATCTAACAAAACCATTCAAAATTTGCACTATATAACAAGCACTGACGCCATGAAAATTCATTCAGCATCAAATTAACACAATTTTCTCAAAAATGACGGCACCCAGATGGATTTTTATAGCTTTTCTGGTTTCCCTCAGCTTAGGATTGTGCTTCTCTTACAGACCTCTTGCAGCTCATCATGCTGTGCATAATGAGACTGAACTGGGAGACAAGAATGGAAATTTCACCAACAACGACGTTGAAGGGGTTGCTATGGGCACGGAATGTGTAAATGAAGCTTGCTACGAGCCTCATCCGCCAACTTGTGAAACTTGTGGTCAAATCGAACCGACGCCGTACCACTACGAGCCGATCCCACCTATTGTTGTTATCCCTCGTCACCCTATTGTTGTGCCTCCAATTGATAACTGCCCAGTCCCAGCACCCTGCTATGAATGCATAGATATGGAAGAGAAAGAGCAGAATGAGACTGCCGTGGTGCCGGCGATGGAATCTGGGTTGGTGGAACTGGGTTTATTGTCTCAGGTGCCTTAAAGCTTCAAGTCCCGAGTATTTTATGAAATATGAAATGAGTAGTACATGCGTATATGTATGTGTAAACCTCATCATGCATTATCATACTTCAATAAGACCTATAAAGAGTCAAATTAATATATAAATGAACGACATCACTATTCAAATTATTGATCCATCCCTGTTTACTCAATGATAGCATTTTGTTCAAACCTAAATTCTAGTGTAAAACACATAATATCAACTTTAAATGCAATTGATTGTACAATTTAATTCTTTAGAAACCCTTTTTCTTTATACCAAAAATAGTTAATCTGAATATTAACGACGGAGTTAAGAAGTACTCCTGTGACATGTCAAGGTCGTGCCCGTAATTTCGAGAACTTTAGCATGCATGGAAGATATTGTTACCCTGGCTTACAGTGCCCCTGCGTTTCTTCCAATTTTACGCATATTTTTAACTCCCTCTCCCTTAACATTATCACCAAGCAAATCAGATTGCGTGAACGTTTGGACTTGGCGGTGGGCAGTGGTTGATGGCTCCAGGGTGGTTAGATGATATTCTGTATTGCACTCCGATGGGTTGCCCACCAGATCATATTGGTCCCTGTGATCTTATTACGCAGTAGTTGGGGTGATACCACACAGTAATTTTCCAGCTCAAGCAAACAACGGCCATGAGTTATAACACCGGAATCTGGCTCCCGTGTTGTTTGTAACATCAGCATGTGTTATGTTCGTACAAGACTTCCAGAACATATAATAATAAATTAACAGTTTCAAGTGTCCTTTAATTGATTTTATTATTCAATATCAGAATTAAATGAGGTAAAAAAAAACTCCCAATTGAAAAAAAGTAAATAAATACAATTTATAAAAAAATTTATTTAAATTTATTGATTTGTTTAAAATTAATTTTAAAGTTTTATTTTTTATATAAAATATATAGAATTGTTTATAAAAAAACTTTTTAAAATATTTTTTAATTTAAAATTTATTGTGGAGTTGTTGATTTTATCAAAAATAACTTTAAAACGCTTACAAATATTAAAAATAATTTTTTGTGCTTCAATAATTAATTTCCAAATGGCGCCTAAAAGCTAATTTCCAAACGGGGCGTAAGAGCGAATAA
Organism: Trichilia minutiflora; assembly: GCA_035590515.1. Taxonomy (NCBI): domain Eukaryota; kingdom Viridiplantae; phylum Streptophyta; class Magnoliopsida; order Sapindales; family Meliaceae; genus Trichilia; species Trichilia minutiflora. Next base: position 4,417,248 of record JAVXUL010000006.1, on the reverse strand, counting down.
TAATAAACTGAATGGCCTAACCATACCCTAGTTTTATCAAAGCATTGAATCCATAAACATATCCCACTTTTGACATAGTTTTAGAGTATTATATTATAGAACAAGAATCCATTTCCATCTCACCAGCTATTGCTTCATTTACTATTCTGCCTCAACGGCAGTGGTACCGGCCCAATTCGCAGCACTATCAGTGCGAGGAATGCTTCGGAGTCGTGTGTACAAATCCACCTGAAAAGTTATCCCACAAATTTGCCCATCATCATCTTCAAGCACAATTGCTCTAACCTTGTGAAGTGCATGATCAAAACTCATCAGTCCACTTTCATTCGTAAATATACAACCTGCGAAACACAGTAAAAATTCAATCTTCAGTGTGGCATTCTCATGCTCTTCTGAAATTGAAAACAGGAAACAAAAATTTCTTTTAACTACGAATAACCTGGAGGAAAAAGTGCACAAGATTTTCCACAAGCGTCTTTCATGATGTTGGGGTCATTGGAGCATATTAACGACCCATCTCCAGTCACTCCCCATTTCAGATCAATGTTGCTGCCGCGGTCCTGACGTTGTTTTCAGTAATGTTAGCAATAACAATGTCACGCCCCTACAAGCTCAATAAGAGAGGAAAAGGCATATGATTTATTGATGATAAAGTACGATAAATCTATCACATGGATATTGAATTTACCCTTGATGAAAAAAGAGTACTAGATTTGGAATCAAAGAGAATGTAAATTTTCCTTGGAGATCTTTGATGACTTGATCAGGTGGGTATGGTGCGCTATCCCTTAAAGCCTTTATAAGCTTCAGTCATAACCATTGCTTCTGTTGCTTGTCTTGAGAGTCCATAATGTCGTCTAAGTTGACAAATGTTCTCCAGAGTTGCAGTGAATACGCAGAAAATGTCATCCATGACAACTATTGTCCTGATAAATTTCAATTCAAACAATTTCAATCCCTTTGTGCTTTCCTTTCTCGCTTATGACCAATAGTAGATTTAAGTTAGGTCAATTGAATGAATCCTTTCATCTTTTCATTTGTAACATGAAGCTGATTTGAATATGAGTCTAAACAATAAGAACACAAGTCAAGATACACTTAAGAAGGAGAAACTGCAAGACCTTGGATGCAATGGACATTCATCTTCATGTGACAAAGCCATGAAATTCTCATTCGAAAGGTTATACAGTGTTGTCTCTGGCCACAATGATTGAAAAATCTCGGCAATTTCTTTGCTGCTTTTTGAATTTTCTGACCCGGTAGAAGGAAGACTCAATTCCTGAGGTGCTTTTCCAATCGTCTTCTCAAATACTGCTAACATTTTTTCCACTAAAACTCAAGAATCCTCAAGAGGTTGTGCATCTTGAGGATTCTTCAGAGCTAACATTTTTTCCACTAACTTCAGAGCTAGTTTGTGTATCTCCTTTCGCACAAAAATTGTTGTAAGCTTATCTTTACTTGCTTTGTGACCGAATGTGGAATGAATTTCGGTAACTTACAAGAGGCTTGCGTGAAGATTATGCATGTGGCAGCTAGAAAGGTTTGCATTTGTTATACGTGTTTAACATGGAGCTATAGCAGGCATACAGGCACAGGAATAAGCAAAATGCCAAGAAATTTAATTTATCCTTCATTTGGGCTGACATAGACAAGAACTATTGAGTTTTTCAATAAAATTGAGATGTATATGATTCAAATATTCAAAATACATTCAAAAGTGACATCTAAATAGATGACGGTGCAAGAGAGCTTGGTTATCCTACATAATTAGTTTGTGTAAAGCTTCAGCTATACATCATTTCAAAGTTCTTAAGCTCACAAAATTACAAAGGGTAACGTTCAGAAAAAGAGTCTTGTGACTTTTAGTCCAATTTCACGAATAGAATATAAATAAATGAAAATTAAAAAGCATTAACTAGCGAGTAAAAATGAATACATATAACTGATGAACTTTCAAAAATAAATAGAAATATGGAAGTTACAAACATTACCAATGAGCAGAAATAATTTAACTCATTTATATACACATCAAAACTGACGAGAAGTCAAAGAACGAAGAACCAAAATAATAAACATGTTACTTGTTTGTGATTAAGGTAACCACTAACCAGGTAATTTGCATGGAAACCATAAATGATATATTTATCACTTGATATAAGCAACTGTACAACCATAATTCATAGGACTTTCCTGTTCATACTTGACTACACGGGGATGATTACTCAATATGTCCAGTGCACGCTCCTTAACAACTCCAGTGCCCATTCCGTGAACAACAAAGAGAACTGAATGCGATTCCCTACAGGAGATTGCCATATCAAGCTGATGAGCAGCTTCTTCCACTCGCATACCACGTAGATCTACAGTGTTCTTAGAGATTTGAACTCGTGGGCCATAAGAAGCCTCTTCAGCATTGTTCACTGTGGAAGGACTCTGGAGCTCTTCACTCTTGTGCCCCTACGATATACATCAATATAATCAGATTCAGCATTGCTGGATAGAGATAGAAAAAATTACTGGACTCTGGCTGGAAATGGAACCAACCAACCAAATGTTTCACAATAATATGCTAGTTAAAACCTTCGACAGGATTTCCTCCAATGCCTCCTCCCTCTTTCCCCTTGGACATCATTCATGCACTGTATGTTGTATGAATTACTATAATTCTGGTACCAAAAGCTATGCTCCACCAAAAACAAAATTCAGAACATAAAGTGCAATTAGACAACGACATGAATGGTGGAAAAAGCCTTAAGACAGTGAGGGTCTTGGCAGAATTCCAGATTAAACTGATTTGAATGACTAGTTATCTGTTGATAATGACATGAAGTTATCATATAAAGAATATGAAAATGGTGGGAATCTGTGATGTAACTAGGTAAGGTGAGATGTGAACACTAATTGAGAATGAATCACTCTGAAAGTCAGTTTGCATAAACCAGTCAACTTGGGGAGCTTCCAATCTAGCAAACCCATGGCCTAATGCCTCTCCACGGTAGGGTAATGGAAATTTGGTCCTCTCATTCATCCTCAATGTACACAATAGCAAAGAAATGAAACAATCAATCAAGAAAATGTATAAACTCTAGGGAATTTTACAAGCACATACCTGCTTTTTCAAATGTGGGGAAGAATTTGCTGCCTTGTTTCTTTTGCTATTTGGAATGGCTCTAATATTGTTTTTCTTCACACGGACCCTCATTTTACCATATTGGACTAAGACGGTTTCATCATCTCCTGGTGCTTCAACTACAGTAGCCAACTTATCACCCAAACTCTTTACATGGACATGCTCACCAAATTGTGGTGTAAATGAAATAGTATTCGTTTCACTGATAGAAAAATCAACAGGGCGGTGAGCTTCAACAATTGATGCAATTGCAGATTCAGATTCCTTAATAAGAGAATTAAACTGATCAGAACCAACAGTTTTGATCTGGTTTTCAAACTCCTGTACCACTGCTTCCATTTGAAACTTTGCAGTATTTAATTCTTGTTGAACCCATCGTGTTTCTTTTGCCTTGAGAGCTGCCTCACGTCTTTCTAGATCTTTTGCCTCATCTTGAATCTTCAACCATGAAAATTAGAGGGATAGAAAAGTGGACAAATATCACAAAACAGCAATAATTTTAATATTCAAAAGACATTTTTCACCCGGAATCAAAACTGACACAACAAGTACGGAAAACTAACAAGGACTGTATTTTAATACGACTAGTAGGCTTCCCCACTGGTATCCCCAATGATGAGGAAGCTTGTATGCTATTGTCACACTAATCACATGGAATACTAATTAATATATGCAACAATGACATGTCAGCTTCCACATTACTTAGAATTCATGCTGGGAAGCAAATTAGTTTTGAATCCCAACTTGTATTAGTTTTGGGATCCAAAACCATCCATCACAAAGTTAAATGAAACACATACTAATTGTTTTTGACTGATCTATTTGGGCACCATATTCAAATCCACTTTTGATCAAGTCTATGGGAAATTACAGCAAAACTGATAACAGTATGCTTTAAAGGAACAAAAAGTCAGATTATGGATACAATTGCTTAAGCCCAAAATTTAATACATGACTGAGCACAGTTGATCATTGGCTTTTGATCACAACATAGCACCATTTAAGTCAAGCCCAACTCCCTATCAGGCAGTGAGTGATCACCAGGAACTTTACATTTGAGATCTCTAGCTTATTCTATAAAAATTCAAATTTCATTTTCGGTGGTCATAACCTAATGAAACTATATAGGGGCTTTGAATGTTATACATAAGCAAAGTTGTAAGGATAAATGGCGACAAAGAAACAAAAAGCATGTTAGGCAAAACTTAAAAAAACATAAAAACTGTGAGCCTATACCTCATGGTAAAGATCCATAATTTCTGTGTGAAGAGATGCAGCTCTCCTGGCCTGACTTTCCAATTTACTTCTTTCACTCACTAGTGATCGATATAGCTCACCTTTCCTTTGCTGCTGCTCTTCTGGCCTTAACCTCTCCACCAACTGTTGTGCCCGTTGAATTATATTCCTATCAAAACCAATTGATTTTGCAATACTCAGTGCATTTGAATCACCCCTACTTCCCCTGAGAATTCGATAGGTAGGTTGTAAAGTTTCCTGTGAAAATTCCACGGCTGCATTTTCAAACCGAGTATCCTTATCTTTTAGACAACTTAGATCGGCATAATGAGTAGTAACAACAGCTAAACCAACACAATCTCTGAGATATTGCAAGATGCTAGTGGCAAGAGCCACACCTTCTGAAGGATCCGTACCATTACCAATTTCATCAACGAGGACAAGTGATTCTCTCGAAACAACTTCCAAAATTTCAATAATCCTTGAAATGTGTCCACTGAAAGTTGAGAGATTTTGTTCAAGAGACTTCAATAGAAAATCTGGTGTCAGAACAAAATAGAATTAAAAGAACTAAGAATTTATCTTTCATAACAAGTCAAACTACTACCTGGTGATCCCCAATATCTGCTAGAACAAGATCAAACCATGGAAGCCTTGGGTTGTTCTTAGCAGGCAAATACATACCAGCTTTTGACATAAGAGATGCCAGGCCCAGAGTTTTCATGGAAGCAGTTTTCCCTCCAGTATTAGGTCCTGAGATCACAACCACTCTGGTTCCACATTCAACTTTTATGTCAATTGGTATAGGATAATCAGAAACACCTTTTGACGAAGTTCCATTAGTCATTACACCATTTGCCTCATCCAACTTAGCTGCACTAGCGTTAGATGGAACAACTGAAAAACTTCTTAAAGAGGACCCAAGAAGCAGCGGATGTTGTATGCCTTCAATGTTTATAGATAATGAGCACTCCTTTGCACTTAAATTAGAACCCTTGTAACTTAAAATTGGACAGACCCCATTCATCCACTGTGCATAACCAGCTCTGGCAAAAGCAAGATCAACTTCTAGAACTCTATCCATCAAGTACTTTATCTCTGTTTCTGATTTCACTATTTCTGATGTAAGTAAGCTCAGAATGGCCATTTCCTCAGCTCTCTCAGAGTTTGAGAGCCTCACCTCCATATTGTTCAACTCCACTGCCTCTCTGGGTTCCATGAAGTAAGTTGCACCAGAACTACTAACATTCAATACTACACCATCTGGAAGTAAATATTTATGGGAAGCTCTAATACCCACACACATCCTAGACCGGCGCTTGGTTATCAAAGGTTTGTCAATGCCCCCTGCTTGGAAAATTCGAGCTGCTTCTTCCTTCAACAGAGAGTCCAGATTTTCCATGTTCCTTTTCCTTTCTGCCCTAATAATTTCCAGATCCTCACTGGCTCTATGAAGAATAACTGAAAGATTGCAATCTATGCAAAATTCTATTTTTTGCTGTAACTCCGTCTGGAAATTGCAACTCTCAAGCAGTTCAAGCAATGGAGAGTACCTGTCCAAAATAAAATAAAATAGATGAGACTATTAAACTAGCCTTCATTACTTATTCTAGTTTCAGTTAGGAAAAGGAAACTCTGTTCCTCACATGGCGATACCTTCAAAAAGATAAATCTTTTCAGGCCCTTAATTGAAACATGAGACCCATGACTACAATATGATCTATGCCTCTCTCCATACTGAGTCAAGTAAAAAAGAATACCTATCCACAGATGCATCAAATATAATAACTTATACAGAAAATCATCTGAGGCCCTTGCCTATGACACAAAAATTAATTGCTACCATATTGAAAATGTTTAATAGAAGAACTGTTATTTGGAATGAAACATATTTACCCATAAGTATAAAGTGTACCTACAATTCCTTACCTAAGAATTTTGATTACCACACTCTTGCTTCATAACTACGTTATACACAGTAGATTACACATACACAGCTAATATTACAAATCACAGACACATCTTACGTCATCTAATAACTTCTACCTTTCAGTTAAAGCTATAAACTTTAAACTAATAATTAACACAAGACAACAAAATTTATAATACCTCTCCAAAGAATTTCCATCTAGAGATGTTGCATCCGTTAGCTTCTCCCACACATAACTAACTGCTCTCAGCGTCCTTCTAACAGTACAAATCTCACTCAGCGAAAGCAACTGAGCTGAGACAGCGGAATTTAAAATCTCCGAAATATCTTCAATTTTCGACAAATCCAAGGGCTGATATTGCATCATTGCCAGTGCGGCAGATGTCTGATTGAGAAGCTTCTGACTCTCTTCCATGGATTCGCCGAAGGGAATTCGGGCTTTTTGGGCAACGGCGATGCCCATGGAAGTTTGTGTGAAGGAGGAGAGCTGGCGACAAAGGGTTGGCCATTCTAAGCTTTTCAGGGTTTCTTGTTGGAGAGAATCGGAAAGGGTGAGTTTTGATGAGTTTGCAACGGAGAGAACGGTGGATTTACGTATGAGCCGGTGGTGATGAAAGAAGAAGGGATGGTTTTGGAGGGAGAGAAAATGACTGGAGAATTGCATTGGAGTGGAGGAGCAATGGAAAATGCTTCGCGGGTTGAGTTTCCTTACTCTTATCCATTTCAAATTTTAACCGAACATATCTCGTTTGGACCGACGTGTCATCATCTGAGTATGTCAGTAATTAATTTTTATTTGCTAATATCTTTAATTATTGATTGTTATAAAACAACGCCCTATTAAAACAAGACAATAACGAGTAAAATAATTTTGTGTTTATTTAAATACAAATTAATAACAAATTTACATTTTGCCATCATGTTTAAAAAAATAAAAATTAAAAATTAAAAATCATCTCAACACTTATCTAAATTTAAGCTTTATTATATTAATCTAACGATTAGTCAGACTTTTTAGCAGTTTTTCTTTTTTAATCAGATAAAAAGTAACTAATTTTTTAAACTGGAGTGTTAATTTTATTTTTGAAATGCAGATAGATATTTAACACGAAATTTTAAAAAAAAATTAAAAATACTTTTAAAATATTTTCTAAATACAACAAAATTGGAATATTGTTATTGACCATGATCTAATCAATCCCATCAGCTGGACTGGTGCAGTGGTTGTTCAACTCCAACCATATGAAGAAATGAGATAATTCAAAGTCAATAATTGAACAAACATACAAAAAAGGAAAAATGAAAAACAAAATCTATTTAAAGATCCATTGGTCATGAGAACTACTCAGCTAATTTATGTTGCCAAGATTTTGGAGCCACAAGCAGCAGGAGCATGATTTCCTTGTACACAAGGTTTACTCTTACAAATGGGGCAAATACTTTCCCGGAAAGTCTGCTTCCCAGAAAAGCAGAGAGATTCCTCATAGAATATGTTATAAAGATTAGAAAAAGAAAATTACAGAATAAGGAAGAAAAGGAAATGTTCATATGAATACATACAGGATTCTTGAGGTATATACATAGGATGGTCATCGTTGAGCTCAAACTCTACTTCAAGCCCCATGCTACAATGTGTGCATGGTTTCCAACGGCAATGGCAGTTGGAATTGATTACTGTTTTATTAATTTTGATTTTTTTATCAGCTCAACCTGAAGACCTCAGTTTATATATCGAGCAAGAGTGAGACAGGCTGAAAATAAAAGAAAAATCTAGAGCCAATAAAATGTGTAACGATCAAAATAAAAGAAGAAAAATCATCCTAATCTTAACCTTCCAGCATTTCTGGATGACCAGCTAGACAGTTGATTACTACAGGACAATTTACAGAGGTGTAAAAGTTAAAAGAATTTCTATTGCGGAAGCTGTACCGCCATCATGTTTTGTCTTATAGTTCATCAGGTTTGGTGGGCTGGGGCTTATGTTGAAAGGCTGCTTCATTGTAAAAGCTGGGCTCCGAGACTGTGCTGAAACTTGAAAGGTTGACGTTGAAGTTTCTGCATTTTGTGAATTCTCTTGATCTTCAACATTCCCTCTCAAGCTGATGATGCTAGGAACGACTTTCAGCTTGTGTCCGAAGTAAGAGAATTTATCCAAAGACAACAGTTTCGTGAAAATGTCAACAACTTGATGATCAATGGGCACATACCATATCTCTACTTATCCTTCTACTACTCTTATCTCTCACAAAGTGCAAGTCAATCTCAATATGTTTAGACCTGGAGTGTAGAATTGGATTTGAAGTTATGGCAGCTGCACTCAAGCTATCTGACCAGATGGTTCGAGTATAAGGTAATTTTAATCCATGTTTTGCAAACACAAATGTTATCTATGCAATTTTAGTGCATTCAAGTGCCAGTGATCTAGATTCTGATTCAATAGAAAACCTAGTCACTACACTGTTTTTTTGAGCTCCAAGATATCAAGTTTCCTCCTAGATAAAAACAATAGCCACTTATTGACTTCCTATCATCCATATCAATTCCCTAATCAGCATCAGTGAATGTTACCAAATCAAGTACTGAAGTTTTGTGGAATACCAAGTTCAAAGTATATGGTCTCTTTCAAGTATCTTCAAGTATCTCAACAACCCTTTGCAAGCTTTCCAATGATCTTCCATGGGATGAGACATAAATTTACTAAGTTTGCTCACTGACTAAGAAATATTTGGTCTAGTTATAGTTACATATTGCAAGCAACCAATGACGCTCCGATACAAGGTTGGTTCTGAAAATTCCTGTATGCATGTTCTGTGCAGTATAGCACTTGGACTCATTGGCGTGTTTTGGTCCCTGCACTTATTCATTTTCACTTGAAAAAAAATGTCTTAAATGTGTTTAGTTTGGGAAAGGATCAATGAAGTTTTTATTCTCTCGTCTTTTACTCCTAGTAAGTGGTGCAAGTTTCGTAAGGCCTTGAGGGCAAAGGTGGTGTTGAGTTTTTCCACCAGGAATTCAATTTCACTTTATTTGCTTCCAGTGATCAGAATATTATCAACATAAATAAGGATGAGAATCATATCATTACCTGATCTTTTGAAGAAGAGAGATACATATGATTTGAGGTTCCTGAAGTTCCATGATTCTAAGACTGATTTAAGCTTACCATACCAGGCTCTAAGAGCCTATTTTAAACCATAAAGTGCTTTGTCAGTTTGAACACATGATGAGGTTTCAAGATATCTTCAAAGCCTTGAGGTTGAGTCATATAAAATTGTCTCTTTGAGATCCCCATTTAAAAAGGCATTGTCTACATTAAGCTGCCTTATTTCTCAGTTGTTCATCACTACCAAAGTTAATGCAATTCTTATGGTTGATTCTTTAATCACAAGGCTGAAAGTTTCTGTGAAATCTATCCCAAGAGTCTGATGGAAACCCTTAGCTACTAACCTAACTTTGAGCTCTGGGAAGTCCACCATTTGAATTCTCTTTGACCTTGTATATCCATTTATTCCCAATGACTTTGAATTCAGGTCTAGAAGGCATGAAGGTCCAGGTTTTGTTTTTGAAAAGGGCATTGAATTCTTCACTCATGGGCTATTTCTAGTGTTTGCTTTGAAGAGCAGCAACAGTGTCTTTAGGTACTAATTCTAAGCTATTGACAACGTACACCATGGATTTGAAGGTTCCAAATTTTGATCTAGTTGTCATAGGTTGTGTTGAGATGGTTTGAGAGGGATTTGGTATTTCAGATGATAATGGTTTTGGTTGGTTTTGAATGTCATGGTTCTGATTTGAGGTGTGTTCTTCAACATGTTCCATCTTAGGAATTTTAGCTAAGGGATTAGATCCTTCTTCTGCAAAAGATACATCTAGTGAAGGATCACAGGTTGCTGTTACACCTAAGTATAGTTTGTCTATTGGGAAAGGAAAACAGAAGAATCTGGTGACCAATATTTTGTCTGTAGTACTAGTACTTGAATTTCTATTGAAGAATAGCGAATTTGACTCAAAAGGAAAATTAGACTCATCAAACCTAACTTGTCTAGACATATAAATCCTACCAGTGATAGACAGAGATAACCTTTATGCAAAGCACTAAGACTAAGCATCACACATTGAGAGGTCTGGAAATTAAACTTATGATTATTGTATGACCTTAATACAGGGTAATATGAACATCTAAATGCTTCATTCTAAAACCTCATTGACATTTTGGCTTGTGCAATAAGAGATGGCCATGTTTCTGTGATGTGCCTATGTTAGTGCAAGAATTATCCACAGACCCTCCTCGCGGCCAACGTGGAATAACCCAGCTGGTAAGGTGTAAGGACAATGTGACTGTTTGTCAGACGACGATTTCTACATCGGAGAATGACTGCAAGCGTGACTGTTTCTGACAGAGCTTTACCTCCTAAGCCTGTAAAGAAAGTAAACACCTCAGAGTGACGCTGGGAGGGATTTCAGGTGAGAAAACTCTGATACCTAAGTCAAAAAAAAGGTTGAGGAATAAAATATATTTTTGATAAAGACAGTAAAAAGAAAGTCGAAACGAACCAAGAATGAGAGAAAAATGTGTAAAATTTATCCCTCGGAGATAGTGAAGGAAAAATGATGATGATGAGGCTGCCGGATCTCTCTCAATCTCTCTGTGTGGCTCAAGTATTTTCAAGACACAAAAATCCAATTTCACAAGTAACAAAAATTCCAACCCCTTTGCCGTTGAAAAAGTTTGGTTTATTAGTGCCCCTCATCTGAACAGTGATATGACTTGGCATCGGAGAATGGGAAGGATGTGACATCTGACATGGGACAGTGTATAGACGAGTTTCTTTAATGATGTTGTCACATCTGCAGACTTTGTAGGCCTTTCACCGTCCTATCACCTGAAAATGGTCAGAGGATGGGATGGGTACTTTTAATAGGCTAGTTATCATCAATCATTCCTATTTTTGAGTGGGAAGGGCGCATGTCCATTGATACTCTGATCAAAGATTACCTAAGAACCAGCAACAAAGGAACTCCTAGCCTAGGATAATTTCTCTGGGAAGTTATTCTAATTTCTAAGTCGACAGATGACTGCAAACTCTAATTTTTGGATGCTTGAGACGACGATGATTCTCCTGAGAAGCAAGTTGCCTGGGGCAGATATCATCAGGGATAATGGAATCCTTAAGTCGGAGGACACTTGGGATGGAATACCCCTGAGATGGAGACTTTCTAGATCCGTCTGGCCTCCTGCCATGTGTCTTGCTGACGGATGTCCAATTCTTACCTGGGATGATGGAATCCCTGAATCGACGGATAATTGAGAAGGTGAAATCACTGAGCCGGGTGCCTGGGACAGAGTACACCTGAAAAGGGAGCATCCTGAGATTACACCTGGCCTCCTGCCACATGTCTTGTTGATTGGGTGTCCATATGTTACCTCCGTATTTTTCCCCAAACATCTAGTCCCCCAGTTTCTGGTGTGAGACTCGTAGAGCTCGCACCAAAAAATCATGCCTGAGACGAATCATCTCAGGGGGAAATGGCTCAGGGGGTTTTAGTTGACTGGTAGTGGAGTCAATCACTGAGACGATTGACGTGTTGTGGAAGCTTCCTGATCACTTGCATCTTTTCTCTTTCCTCCAACGGTTCTATTAGCCTATTACTGACGTGTCTTACTTGGGTACTCGTTCCATCTACATTAATTGCCCTTTATCAGGAGTCACGTCACATCTGTCAACAACTATCAACAGTTGTCTCTGAAGAGACGGCTTCTCGATCCTTAGACAGATTTTAAACGTAAGGCTGGGGATGAGCCACGTATTAAATTACTACTGGGGGATGTGACAGTTTCTCGATCCCTAGAGGGTGTTAATGGACTGGACACGTGAAAACTCCCTAGTTGTTTAGATCTACGGTGAGGATTGTCCCTCCTTTCCTATAAATACCCTCCTCCTTCACCCGTCATTTTCACGAAATCTAACTTTCTCTTAACTTTCTCTCTCTAAATTCTTTGTGCTTTCACTGCTTTCTATTTTCTGTGTGTTTTTTTGTTGCAGTTTAGGTATTTGCTGAATTTCTTCACAAACAGATGGCTAGCAAATGAAGCTCAAAAGATACTGCTCGCTGGAAGGAGTCCTCCTATACAGCCACCCTCACTCATGAGAGAAGGGATAATGAAAGGAACACCATCGGGCAGGTTCGGGCCAAGGAACCCAACGAAGTAGATTGGTTCCCCTCCAATATTACTGAGGAGGATATTCAGACCTATTGCCAATTATACGAGGTCCCAGTTGATGTCCATCTCAGGATCCCTAAGGCGGAAGAAATCTCGAGTGCCCTGGAACCAGGGAAAGTAGTCTTTAATGAAGAGCATTTATTGCTTGGGGTCAGATTTCCCCTACAGTGCTACTTCGTCAGAATGTTCGAGGCATTCAGGATTCTCCCCTACTAGCTAACCCTGAATAGCTAGAGGGTCTTGGGGGGCCTTTTTGTACTGAAGGCTGAGGCCAAGTCTCTTGCCCCCACCCCGGATAAGGTGCTATACTTTTACACCCTCAAGAAGAATACCAGACAGTATCCGGGGTGGTACTATCTGCAAATTCGCTCAGGGTACCAGCCAAAGTTGAAGGGGAGTCCTTCCTACAACAAGAACTGGAAGGACCGTTGGTTTGTGGTCAGCGATAACTGGGTGGGATCTCTTCAGAGCACCGTTCCCATAACTTTCTAGGAGCCAGGTACAATAAACTAATAATTAAAGAATATTTACTAACTTTACTTGTTGAGAAAAACTCTGACTGATCTCTCTATGTACAGAAATCAGTTGGGAGCAGCCGAGGATCCCAATTAATGTAGCCAACCGAGTGGAATTCCTGGTTTCAGGGGATGTCAAAACTCTCTTGAGTGCAAATACTCAGGTGAAGTTTGGCTTGGTCCCCAAGGCGGCAACCAGAAGTGAGTTGACAAAAATCAGGACTCACATGAACAAAGGTAAAAATCTCTTTATATTTGTCATATTGAGACCTGTAGTTGGGTGGATCTTTCTTCTTAATAAATATTCTGACTTTCTTCTATTGCAGTTGCAGGTACGGGGAGTATTATAGTTGACTAGAAAACAGAAAGCAGTCGATGTTTTGAAGGGGCTGCTTTCGAGACAGCGCTTAAAGGGGATAAAATCAGCTGACCTTGAGCCGAAGACCCCTAGAGATAAAGGCAAAGAGCCCATAAAGTGGGATGCTAAGAAAGACCCCAGAAAGGGTGCAAACAGACAGAGCGCCCGAAGGAGAAGGGCATCTCCTTCAAAGAGATGCCGAAGAAGGAAACCCCAAAGCGCCTCCGAAAAAATGACTTGACGCCAGTAAAGGATAAGGGTAAAAGACCCTTAGAAGATAGCCAGGAGGAGGGAAAGAAAAAGAAGAAGAAAATCAACTCCCCTTCTATCCCCTCCAAACAACAATCAGAGAACATTCCGGTTCTTGTGAAAGGCATCTCAGTCACCCAAATTTCAAGACAGGATGAAGAAGGGGTGGTTGCCACCCGAGCAACCACAGGGGCCAATCAAAGCCAGAGGCCCAAGGTTGGTGAAGGCCAAGGGTGGGAGCAAAGGGACCCGTCTCCTTTTTAAATTGAAGATCCCTTCCCCCCGACCACTAAGACGATGGAGAAATTTGATGCCTTAATGATAGAAGATCTCCCCGAGGAGAAGAGAGAAAGTTTTGGGCATCTTCTCTCTTTGATGAATCAGGGGCGAGAGGCAATTTCCCCTAAGGAGTGTAACGGAATGGGGAACTTATCCCATGAGGAGGCATTTGATTCTATGAGCTCTTATGCCCATCAAGTGAGTTGCTTTTACCTTTGCTTTTGAAATCAATGTATTAATTTTAAATAACCCTTGAATATTTAACTTGACGAATATCCTGCCAATGCAGAATGCCTTTGTCTTGAACATGTTTGCAGAAGACATTAAGAACGCCATCACCATCCGACGAAGGGCCGTGGATACCATGACAAAGCTGGAGAAAAGGGCTCAGGAAGCCATCTCCCTGGCCTGGGAAAGCGCCTCCAAGGAAAGGGAAGAACTCATGGCCAGGGTCTCTGGCCTGGAAGGGCAGAAATCCCAACTTCTTACAGAAAAATCAAACTGGGTAAAGATGGAGAAGGCCTACAAAGCCAAATTATTCAAAGTCGAAGGTCAGGTCCAGATACTAGAGAGGGAAAAGACGAGTTATGAAAAGGTCAAGTAACATTTTAAGGGTTAATATAAAAAACTGATTGATTCCAACTAGATCCTGAAAGATGAAAAGGATCGGTTGAAGGAGTAGAACTCTCGGATTATTATAAATTATAAAGATGAATGAAATAATGCAACATTGTGTTGATGAGTAGTTCAAAGAATTACAGGCAGTAGCCTCCCAGCTGGAGACCCGGTATGACCAGAGAGTTAACGAAAGAATTGACATGACCAACTGCCTTTTTCTTCATGAGTACCCATAATTAGATCTGCACTGGCTCTTCAACTAACTGGGCCATGACGTTCCAGGTACATCAGAGATATCTGTTACAGAAGATCTTCCCGAGACGTTGGCCTAGGAGATTGTGGAGGCTGCTGATGAAGGGGACCTGGCTGACGAAGAAAAAGAAGCCCTCACTCCCCGGGATGAAGGTGATGAAGATCCCCTTTCTCATGAGAAGGCAGATGAAGCCCCCAATCCTCAGGGAAAAACAAATGAAGACCCCTTGCCCCCGTAGAAGGTCAAATAGATGGAGGTATCCCTCTCATACTCCTGGTCGAAGACCAGGTGGTAGAAATATTTGAGTAAAGTAGAGGAGACTCTCTAGTATACATACTTTTAGGACTTGGAATATTTTTGTGATATTTTGTAAATTTTTCTGATCTTATTGTTTTATGTACACAAGACATATGTACAATTTTTCTTCAATCAATGAAAGTACACTTTTTTTACTGCTTTCATAACTTAGCAATAATCTAACTTCAAAAGAATTCATTAACTTGATAAGAATAGTTGAGAATCCTTCAGGTCAGGCATCCACTCAAAAATGAGAGGGAACTTTGGAGTGGATCTTCAAATATCTTCAAGTCTTCAAAATTCTCATCTTAATTCGACCAGGATTTACCATGCCTCACTCAATCAGGTCTTAGTCACTTAAGGATGCCTGAAGTGGCCCAAGACTTATAGCACCTGGGACGAATTATTACTTGAAAATTTTATTAAGTGTTAAGGGATTTTAGGGCATTCAACCAACCTTAACCTTAGAAGGACCTAACCCAACCAGGGTTTACCATGCCTTATCACTGATCAGATCTTAGACGCAAAGGATGCCTAATTAGGGTCAAGGGCTTACGGCACCTGGGCAAGGTAGGATTTTATAAATATTACTAAGTGTTAATGGATTTTAAGGCATACAACCAACTTTAACCTTAGATTCACCTGACCCCTCCAGGGTATACAATGCCTTATCACGAATTCAGATCTTAGACGCAAAGGATGCCTGGGTCAAGGGCTTATAGCACTTAGACAGGGTAGAATTTTATAAATATTACTAAGTATTAAAGGATTTTAGAGTATACAACCAACCCTAAGCTTAGATTCACCTGACCCGACCAAGGGTTTACCATGCCTTACCATGAATCTAGGTCTTAGACGTAAAGGATGACTAGTCCAGATCAAGGGCTTACGGTACCTAGGAAAGGATAGGATTTATCAGACCTAATTTGGTCAGGGTTTACCACGCCTTGCCACTGACCAAATCTTAAACATATTATATGCCTAATCAAGGTTAAGGGCTTACGGTACTTGGAAAGGGATAGGATTTACTAGACCTAATCTGGTAAGAGTTTACCACGTCTTACCACTGATCAGGTCTTAAACATATTAGATGCCTGATCAGGATCAAGGGCTTACGGCACCTGGGGAGGGATAGGATTTTAAAATTCTTACTAAGTGTTAAAGGAATAATTATTATAAGTGTGTTACAAGCTTACAACTGGATTCGCCTGAGGAAGAGTTCTCTTAGGGGTAGTATTTTTTTAGCATCTTTGGGTACCAGGATTTGCTTAGAATGTTGCCGTCTGACCAGGCCAATTTGTAAGTTTTTGGCCTGAGTGCCCTGACCACTTGATACGGTTCTTCTCAGCTGGCACCCATGGATCCTTTCGATACTATTCATGTATTAAGGGTGATTCTCTTGAGTACAAGATCACCTTCCCTGAATAAGCGGAGTCTAACCTTTTAATTATAGGATCTAGACATCTTTTATTGGTGGATGGCTGTCCTGATCAGAGCACGATTCCTGACTTCCTGTCTTAAATCTAGGTTAAGACGCATGACTTACTAATTTTCTTCTTCACTGAGATAAGAAGTGCGGAATATTGGGATGTCTATTTTGGTTGGGATTATTGCTTCAAACCCATAAGCCATAAAGTAGGGTGTCTTATCTGTGGCTACCTTCGCAATGGTCCGATAAGCCCACAAGACTTTAGGGAGTTTATATGTCCAAGCTCCCTTCCTCTCACCCAGCTTCTTTTTGAGTAGTTTTTTGATGGTCTTGTTGACTGCCTCAACTTAACCATTTGCTTTTGGATGAGCCGGGGATCCCAACCTTAGATCAATATTCCATTCACTACAGAACTTCTTCATTCCCTTATTATCGAATTGTTTTTCATTATATGCAATCAGAACATTAGGAATTCCATGTCGATAAAGAATGTTCCTTGGGATAAAAGCGATGGTGTTCTTCTCGGTGATTTTGAACAAAGATTCCGCTTCTACCCATTTTGTGAAGTAATCAATGGCCACAATGGAGTATTTTGTCTGTGCTCGAGCAAGTAGAAAGGGTACTATCAGGTCAAGCCCCCATTGTGCAAAAGATCAAGGACTCAGGAAGGTGATCAAGGTTTTTGGAGGTTGTCGAGGGATGTCTGCATACACCTTACAAGCATGACATCGCTGTATAAACTGGTGGGCGCCTTCACTCATAGTTGATCAAAAATACCCCTGCTTGGGCACTAGGTGAACCAGATTTCTGCTACCGTTGTGATTGCCTCAAGTTCCCTAGTGTATCTTGTTCAACACCCTTTTCACTTTCTGTGGTTTCAGGCATCTCAGGTATGGGGTGCTGATTTCCCTTTTGTATAAGGTGCCCTCTGTCACGATGAATCTGGCTGCTTTTCTCCGAATCCTAAGAGTTTCGTTCTTGTCAGATGACAGGATGCCCTCACTGATATACTTCAGGATAGGATCTATTTGAAGGTTCTATAGCCTATTTCATGCACGAATGCAAGTTTTTCTCATCAAAAACCCTAGGTTAAATCCATGGAAAACAAGGAGAATTAAGTATACTAACCTTAGGGCTTTTGGTAGACTATTGGAGTGCTTTCAATTTTGATGAAGACGAGAGCTTGAAACCTATCTCCTCTCCACTTTACACCATCTTCTTGTCTTCCCCCATGGTTGGCCGAAATTTGAGAGAGAGAATAATGGAAATTATGTATTTTCCTTGCCAAATAAATCAAAAATGAAAATTATTTATATTTTCATTTTTTTTATTTATTTTAATTAGTATTTATCTAATAAATATAATAAATAAATGAAAATTATATGATACATCAATACCATGATATGTGTATG
>JAVXUL010000006.1:4382885-4399219 GCA_035590515.1 Trichilia minutiflora | reverse complement strand
GTCGAGCCAATCTAGCAGAAACTACACAGTTTTCAATTAAATTAATTATTTAATTAAAAACTAGGGGGCTTAGTATTTGGGAATTTTACCGAGGCCCAGCCCAGCGGCCTAGGCCCATCTTCACGCTCCTGGTCCAAGCCCACCACGTGCACATATCTAGTAGGCTCCCTTATACGGTGTCGTTCTGAGAAACTGGTAAGGCCAACAGTAAAATAGCCTAATCGCCTTGGGCCCTCTAACCGAGATAACCAGTTGGGGACTCTTCTTTGAAGTCATTCACTGTCAACTTGCATTCGGATCGGAGCCTCCCACGACATGTACCCTCGGAGTCAGGGGGTCGGATCAACGATCTACTATGTAACAGCCCAGATCTGCAGACATTCGGGGTATGCTGATCCCCGCCCCTCCGTCTCCGGGCAACATTGAGGCTACACTCTGCAACATCAAAGTCTCCCGAGATCCAGGGGATTTCACTGTCGGGAGAGCTGAAAGTTCTGCTTAAGGGTACAAACACTTGAGGACTCGGGGATGACGTGGTCAGGAATAGTGTCACAATTCTCCACGCCCTCTAACTTTGCAACAGGTAACCCTGAGCACATCATCTATGCAACAACACATATCCAGCGATACGCACTCCAAGGCTTACCATATACAGCATCCAATAATCAAGAGGAAGAGAGAGAGAAGGAGAGGGGAGAAGACAGAGGGAATGAACAACAGGATTCGTGAGAACAACATCGAGAGAAACACACTGTGAGACATTCTTTAAACCTTTTCAGTACATACAGGCATCATACTCAGGGATAGAACATTCCATATCATTCATACTCTTCGTGTATCATTGCTTGCTTGCATGCACATCTATTACACACACCAAGTAAAACCTTCTTTGACTTAGACATCGGAGGATTTTCACCGGAAAACCGACTTTACCCCTGAGATGCTCTGTGTGTTTTACAGCTCCAAGCTCGGGGACGAGAGGAAGACAAAACCTGCTGGTACCGGGAGTCGTAAATGGAGCCGATTTCTTGCATCAACAATATTAAATATATCTTTAATTTAAATAGGACACAGTATAAAAATATTGTGTAAAATATATTATTAAAGTATTAATTTGAATGGAATGTATTGTAAAAATATTATCCATTGCAAATGACACTAGAATTATCTACATTCCCACTTATTCCATAAACTTTGAATATGGGAGATTCGGATTTTTAAAAAAATAATATTTATAAAAAAATCTTAATGCAATTAAGTTGGAATAAATTCCTGTGTAATTGACAAAAAGGAAGGTGATAAAAGTATAATTAACTAAAAGATATGAAAATTCCACAGCATGTTTATCGGCTTTCGATTAGCTTTAAATCAAATTTATAAAAAAATATTTACTAGCACAATTTTTAATAAAATTTATTTATTTTTTAATTAATATTTACTTGTAGCTTCCACCTAATAAAAGTTATCAATTAACCTGATGCAATTGTAAGAGTCGAACATCTCAATTTCAAGCATATTTTTAATAAATATGTATAGTATAATTAAATTAATTATTATATATATATAAATAGAAAAAATTTAGATATTCTAATTTTTAATCCAATATTTGTATTTTAAATAATGTGAAAGTTACAAACTATTGTTACATCAAGTAATACTCTCAATTTAAGCTATGAATAAATTAGATTACATGTGAAAATTTATTAGTCAAGGGGAATTTGTACAATTATAAGCAAATGTAGTTGTTTCATTTTTATCCCAATTCAGACCAAGAAATATAGAAAAAAAAAAGAAAAAAGAAAAAAAGAGGGAATCAAATCAAATAGAGAGAGAGAGAGAGAGAAGAAGAAGAAAATTGAGAAGAGAAAAGGGAAGAAAAAGAAAAAAAAAAGAAAAAAGAAATGGGAAAAGGGGAACTTCGCTGAATATTAAATTGGGTAGTTAAATTAATATTTGATAATTTAGTGTATTATCTATTTATAAAGTTAGGATAATTATGTTTTAGTTTTTATAATACTACCAATTCTTGAATCAATTTTAGCCATAAAATTTTAAATCCTGTGCTTTAAGATCAATTTCAAATGGAGAAGATTTGTAATGTTTCAATTATATTTAAAATTAATTTGTAGAATTGTGAGCGAATATATTAATACTTATTTTTGGTCTAAATTTTTTTTTGAATAATTTAAAATATTTAAATTTAATCTTGATTGATAAATTTTATTCTATTAATCTTTCGAAAGATATTAATTAAATATATCATTATCTAAATATTTTATTTAGTCCAAATCATATATTTTAAATTTAATCTACTATACTGTAAATATTTAAAAAATATATATTATTGTTTACTAATACAATCAGCTCATATATACCGTATTGATTATCATATCTACTGTTATTTTGGAAAATAAACATTTAAATTACCAAAATTACTTGACAATTTAAAAAAAAAATGAGGAGAAGGAATGTTTAACTTCCACCTCCATTTAGTACGCAACTCCAACGGCACAATGCCAATTATATTTATATAATTAACTGAAATTTAATGCGAAAATACACGTATGATGTACCAAAGGTTATAAATTAATCATTCTTCTTTACTTTAGAAGCAACTGTATATATGCCTATATGACCCATTTATCTAAAATAATTAATCATCGAAAATGAACACAATAATAGAAGAAATCACAAACAAAAGAGAGCAAAGAGAGTAAAATCATTCGTGGGGAAGCAAAATTGAACTGAAAACAATAGCATTCTGTAAAAAAATTCCGTGAATCGAACATGCAACTTTCTGATCTGGAGTTAGACACGCTACCATTGCGCCTGGTAGAAGCAACAAGACTCAACGAACTATACTTTAAAATCATATTTGTAAGAAGATTACCGTGATTACTTTACTGTCACGTACTGTTGATGGGTAATCAAAACGAAAAAAGTGAACCAAAAACAAGTATTTTTCCTTGAAATTAACTACAAATCATATAGTTGATTTGTGATTAAACAAAAACTGATAACCATTGGAGCAGAATCCGCATGCATTTAACCTCCCGCCATTTCTTTGTTCATACAAGGATCATGATAATATTGACAACGTCCAAAGCTGCATGCCATCCTTTTACTTTCAATCTGTCTTCAACCGATTTCAAATTTTTTGCCATTTTCTATCTCCTTAACGTATATATAAATTCAAACAACTTTCATGCAAATAAATTAAAATCATTCGAACGCGTCCAAAGAAAAATGGGAGAACTTAAATGGATTCACGTACTTCATTTAGTTTTGCTAAGCTCAGTACCAATCTCTTCTAATGTAGAACTGGGTGCAGCTAAAGGGGAAAAAACTAGCAGGAAAGCAGAGAAAAGTGTTAATGATGGTTCGGGTGAAGATGGTGGAGAAAAGTGGTTACAGGGTGGTCGTAGTAGACTTGGTGGTGGTTATGCCCGCGGTAAGGTGGGATGGACTCGGTTTCCGCGTCCTGCGATTGGTGGTGGTGTTGCCAGCGGTTCTGTAAGTGGTAGCATCCGGGGACTTGGTATGGGTGGTGGTATAAGTGGCAGTCTTCCCGGTCTAGGAATCGGTGGTGGTGTAAGCGGCAGTCTTCCTGGTCTAGGTATCGGTGGTGGTATAAGCGGCGGCATTCCTGGACTTGGTTTGATTAGTGGTGGTGGTAGCATTTCTGGTAGCATTTCGGTGCCCGGGATTGGTGGTGTAATTGGAGGTTCGATTGGCGGTGGCGGTATCTCTGGTTCTGGAAGTGGCAGTGATAATTGTAAGCACAGTGCAAAGAGTGGTGGTGTTGGGTTAAGTGCTGGAACTGGTGGGAGGTCTGGAGGAGTTGCCGACCAAATTGGTGGTGGACCTGGAATAGGAGGTGGGACTGGTGGTGGTGTTGGGTCAGGCATTGGAACTACTGGTGCTGGGTCTGTTGGAGTTGGAGTTGGAGTCGGCGGAATTGGCAGTGGACCCGGAATAGGAGAAATTGTTAGCGGTGGTGGCATTGGTATTGGAATTGGAGGCGAGTCTGGAGGTGGAGGACGTTTAATTGCTGGCGAGACAGGTGGCGGCGGCGGCATCGGTATTGAAAATGGTAGTGGTCCTGGTGGAGGAGGCACCAGGGTAATTGGTGGTTGGACAGGGTCAAGTATTGGCACTGTCGGCGGGTCAGGTGGCGGTGGTGAAATCCGTGTTGGGACAGGTATTGAAACTGGTGGTAGGAGTGGTGGAGGCGGCGTCGGTGGTGGTGGCGGAGGTTCCGGCGTTGGTGGAATTGGCAGTGGGCCCTGGTTGTTAGCTCCAGAGTGGTTAGGCGATACTCTCTATTGCAGTCCTATCCGTTGCCCACCAGACCACATTGGTCCCTGTGGTGGCATTACACTTCAGTTGGGTTTTGGGTCCATTTCCACGAATTTAGCAGCCGATGATACCACCCATAGTAATTTACCAGCGCAAGCAAGCAACGGCCATGATAACATCAAAAAAGCAACTAATGGAACGGACAGTAAAGATGCAATGCACGATGATCACCATCCCCACAACAGCAAGAGCTAGCTCCAGGTGCCATAGCACCGGAATCTGGCGAGAACAATAAGCATAAAATCTAATCATATGTCCTGTGTAGTTTGTATCATTTGGCATGTGTTATGTTCGAATAAGACTTTCAGAACATATAGTAATAAATTAACAGTTTGAAGTTTGTTTCAATTATACTAACTAGCATTTTATTATTTAAATGAGGTAATAAATCTCTCAATGAAAAAAAAAATTAAACATAGACCAGTAATAAAAAATTTTATTTAAATTTTAACAACATTATTTCCCAATTAATAGTGAAACTTATTACTTTATTTAAAATTAATTTTAAATATTTATTTATTTTTTATGTGAAGATATATAAAAATATTTGTTCAAAATCAATTTTTTATTTTTCTTTTCAAAATTTGTTGTGGAATAGTTAATTTTGTCAAAAATAATTTGAAAAAATTTACAGTTAACAACAGTAAACCGAATGACAAACCACTCCGGGTTTATCAAAGCGTTGAATCTATAAACATGTCCAGCATCCTCAATTGTCCTTTCCACATGCTCTAAGAGCATTATATTATAGTACACGAATCCATTTTCGATCTCACCAGCTAATCCACGGCAGTGGCACCGGCCCAATTCGCAGCACCGTCAGTGCGAGGAATGCTACGGAGTCGTGTGTACAGATCCACCCGATAAGTTACACAACAAATTTCCCCATCATCGTCTTCAAGCACAATTGCTCTAACCTTGTGAAGTGGATGATCAAAACTCATCAGCCCACTTTTATTCATAAATATACAACCTGTGAAACACAGTAAAAAAAATTAGTCTTCAGCGTGGCATTTCTCATGCACTTTCTGAAATTGAAAACAGGAAACAGAAATTTCTTTTAATGACTAATGACATGGAGGAAAAGGTACACAGGATTTTTTACAAGCTTCTTTCATGATGTTGGGATCATTGGAGCATATTAAAGATCCATCTCCATTCACTCCCTATATCAGACCAATGCTGCTGTCGTGGTCCTGGTATTGTTTTCAGTGATGTTAACTATACCAATGTCGCAAATTACAAGCTAGTAAGAGAGGAAATGGCATATGATTTACTAATGGTGAAGTATGATAAATCTGTCACATGGATATTGAACTTACCCTGGCTGCAAAAAGGGTATTAGCCTTGGAATAAAGAGAATGAATGCAAATTTTCTTTAGAGATCTTTGATGACTTGATCAGGTGGGTATGGTGCTCGATCCCTTAACACCTCAAGAGCTTCAATCACAACCATTGCTTCTGTTGTTTGTCTTGGAAGTCCATAATGTCGTCTAAATTGACAAATGTTCTCCAGAGTCCCATTGAATATGCAGAAAATGTCGTCCACGATAACATTGACCTGATACATTTCAATTCAAACAATTTCAATCACTTCGGCGCTTCCCTTTCATGCTTAATGGTCAATACTAGATTTAAGTTAGGTCAATTGAATGATATCTTTGTCTTTTGATTTGTTAGATGAAGCTGCTTTGAATATAAACCTAAACAACAAGAACACAAGTAAAGATGCATTAAGAAAGAAATATCTATAATTTTTAACAAATTGTTTGTAATATATATAATTTTTAACAAATGAGACAAGCGGTGGAAAAAGCCTTAGAGATCCAGATTAATAATCTGTTGATAATGCCATGAAGTTATCATATTGAAGCATATGAAAAGGGTGGGAATCTGTGATGTAACTACGTAAGGAGAGATGTGAACACAAAATGAGATTGAATCACTTTCAAAGTCAGTTTGCATAAACCAATCAATTTGGGGAGATTCCAATCCAGCAAATGCATGACCTAATGCCTCTCCATGGTAGAACAATAGAAATTCGGTCCTCTCATTCATGCTTAATATACAGGATAGCAAAGAAATGAAACAATCAATCAAGAAAACGTCTAAACTCCAGGGAATTATAAGTACATACATGCTTTTTAAAAAATGGTGCAGAATTTGCTGCATTGTTTCTTTTGCTACTTGGAATAGCTCTAATATTGTTTTTCTTCACACAAACCCTTATTTTACCATATTGGACTAAGATAGTCTCATCATCTCCTCGTGCTTCAACTACAGTAGCCAACTTATCACCCAAACTTTTTACATGGACTTGCTCACCAAATTGGGGCGTAAATGAAATAGTGTTTGTTTTACTGCTAGAAAAATCATCAACAGAGCGGTGAGCTTCAACAATTGATGCAATCTTAGATTCAGATTTCTTAGTAACAGAATTAAACTGATCAGCACCAACAGTTTTGATTTGGTTTTCAAACTCATACCACTGCTTCCCTCTGAATTTACCTCATCTTGAATCTTCAACCATGAAATTAGAGTGATGGAAAAGTGAACAAAAGCAACAATTTTAATTCAAAAAATATTTTTCCACCCTGAATAAAATTGACAACAGAAAACTAACAAAGGCTGCATTTTAATATGAGTAATAGGCTTCCCCACTAGTATCCCAAGTGATTATGAAGCTAGCATGTTCCGGTCACACTAATCATATGAAATTACTAATTAATATGTAAAGTGATACGAAAATGACATGTCAGCTTCTACATTACTTAGAACTCACGTCGGAAAGCTTATTAGTTTTGGGATCCAAAACCATCCATCCCAAAGTTAAATGAGTAGCTACAATAGCTAAACCAACACGAACTCTGAGATACTCCAAGATGCTGGTGGTAAGAGCCACACCTTCTGAAGGATCGGTGCCACTACCAATTTCATCAATAAGGACAAGCGATTCTCTTGAAACAACTTCCAAGATTTCAATAATCCTTGAAAGGTGCCCACTGAAAGTCAGAAGATTTTGTTCAATCGACTTCAATAGAAAATCCAGAGTCAGAACAAAATAAAACTTAAAAGACCAAAGAATTTATCTGTCATAACAAGTCAAACCACTACCTGGTGATCCCCAATATCTGCTAAACAAGATCAAACCATGGAAGCCTTGGGTTGTTCTTAGCAGGCAAATACATTCCAGCTTTTGACGCAAGAGATGCCAGGCCCAAAGTTTTCGTGGAAGCAGTTTTGCCTCCAGTATTAGGTCCTGAGATCAAAATCACTCTTGTTCCACATTCAACTTTAATGTCTATTGGTATAGGAAAATCACAAACACCTATTGACGAAGTTCCACCAGCCATTACACCATTTGCCACATCCAACTTAGCTGCACTAGTGTTAGATGGAGCAACTGAAAAACTTCTTAAAGAGGACACAAGAAGTAGTGGATGTTGTATGCCTTCAATGTTTATGGATAATGAGGACTCCTCTGCACCCGAACTAAAACTCTTGTAGCTTAAAATAATAAAATTAGGCAGACACCGTTCATCCACTGAGCATAACCAGCTCTGGCAAAAGCAATATCAACTTCTAGAACTCTATCCATCAAGTACTTTATCTCTGTTTCTGATTTCACTATTTCTGATGTAAGCAAGCCCAGAATGGTCATTTCCTCAGCTTTCTCAGTTTGAGAGGTTCAACTCCACTGCCTCTGGGTTCCATGAAATATGTTGCACCAGAACTGCTAACATTCAATACTACACCATCTGGAAGTAAATATTTGTGGGAAGCTCTAAATGTGACACCCTGGGTGATATAAATCCCACATCGTTGGAGGAAGACATGAGAATATTGTATATAAGCAGCAGGATTTTCTTATCTCATAACGAGGTGGCTCTGCATAGATAGAACGAGGTAACTCTGTCTGGAAAATGCAACTCGCGCTCAATCAAAGAATGATTGAAAGATTGCAATCTATGCAAAATTCTTGAGCCAGTTCAAGCAGAGGGGTGAATATCTGCTCAAAATAAAATATAAACGAAAGATTGCAATCTATGCAAAATTCTTGAGCCAGTTCAAGCAGAGGGGTGAATATCTGCTCAAAATAAAATAAAATATAAATGACACACTATGAAACTAGTCTTCGTTTACTAATTATAGTTTCAGGAAGAAAAAGAAAACATCAACATTCAGCCGAGCACGTCAACACCTTCAAACAGATAAATCTTTCTATGCCTTAATTGAGAGATGAGAACCCATGCCATATTGAGTCAAGCAAAAAAGAATACCTATACCAAGATGCATCAAATATAATTTACTTGTACATAAAACTCATCATGAGGCCCTTGCCTATGACAGAAAAATTAATTGCTATCATACTGAAAAATGTTATAAAAAAATTTCGTTGGAATGATTCATTCATAAGTATGAAGTTATTCTAACAAAAGTGTACCTACAATTCTTTGCTTAAGAATAATTTTGATTACCACACTCTTGCTCCACCACTACTTTATACCCAATTGATTACACATAAACAGCTAATCTTACAGATCACGTACACATCTTAGATCATCTAATGATTTCTACCTCTCAATTAAAGCTATAATCTTTATCCTAATTAACAAAATGCCGCAAAAAATATAATACCCCTCCGAAGAATCTCCATCTAGAGCCATCGCCTCCGTTAGCTTGTCGCACGCGTAACTAACTGCTCTCAGCCCTTGGATTTGTTGAAAGTTGAAGAGATTTCGGCGATTTTAAGTTCTGCTGTCTCGGGTCAGTTGCTTTCGATGAGTGAGATTTGAGCTGTTGGAAAAAGCTCGTTTGGAACGTGGTATCATCCGAGCACGTCGGTAATTAATTTTTTATCTTTAATTTTTATTTGCTAATATCTTCAATTATTGACTACTCTAAAACAAAAACATATTAAACCAATAATTTTGTGTTTTTTTAATATCAAATTTACATTTTTCCATCATGTTTAAAAAATTAAAATTAAAATTCATTACCCATTTAAATTTATACTTTATTGAATTAATCCAACTGTTTGTCAGATTTTTTAAATTTTGTTTTTTAATCGGATAATTTAATTTGTTAAAAAACATTTTAGTTAAACATACACTGACTGAAGCATTAATTTTTTAAATTTATTTTTAAAATGCATACGGATATTTCACATGAATTTTTATATCGTACTAAATAAAAAACTTTTATTTAGTACGATATATAAAAAACTTTTATTTATTTCCACTGTCAATTTGTTTGACAATGGTCTAGATATTGACAATTACAGTCAAAATTTATTTATAATTTCCCTTCGATCTCATCAGCTGGACTGATACAGTGATAGTTCAACTTCTACCGTGTGAAGAAATAAGATAATTCCAAGTCAATAATTCAAACATAAAACAAGAAAAGTGAAAAACAAAACCTGTTTAAAGATCCAAAATAATTTTGGAGATAACTACTGGTTTTGAGAAATACTCAGCAATTTATGTTGCTAGGATTTTCGAACCACAAGCAGCAGGAGCATGATTTCCCTCTTTGTACACAAGGTTTCCTCTGACAAATGTGGCAAGTACTTTCCCAGAAAGTCTGCTTCCCAGAAAAGCAGAGATACTCTGTATAGAATTATGTTAAACATTAGAGTAAGAAAATTACAGAATAAGAAATAAAAAGAAATGCATGAGTATATACAGGATTCTTGAGGTATATAGGATGGTCATCGTTGAGGTCAAACTCCACTTCTGGTTCCCAAACTACAATGTCTGCATGGTTTCCAATGGCAATGGCACCCTGAAAAAATTGTAATTCAATTTCAGTTGAAGATCGTGGAATGAACAAATGTAAAATGAATCCTGTATTTCATTCTAGCTAAATTTATGCAATACTGATCCATGGAAATGTGTACCTTTGAGGCTTGTCCAGCAAGCTTGGCAGGCCTTTCACTCCACCATGAAGCTAATTGTTCTAAAGTTATTCCATATTTTCGACCATAAGTCCATGTGACAGGAAGAACAAACTGCAGAAAATCTCATGGAAATGCACATTGTTTTCATAATCAATAAAAAAAAAATATAACCATTGGAAGTGAAATATAAATTTTTGTTAGAATGCCATGACGTCCAACCTGCAAAGATGATATGCCGCCCCAAGCCTTCAAAAAGTTGCCTTCATCAAGGAGTTTAAGTTCTGGCACGGTTGGTGAATGATCAGAACTTAGCATATCAATATGTCCTTCCTGGAAGGAAATTAAATCGAGCAAAAATCAATGACAAAAGAAAGATGAAGAATGGAATATACAAGTTCATATTAAAACAAAGTACCATTAGAGCTTCCCATAATTTTTCTTTATTTTCAGTGTGGCGTATGGGTGGAGCACATTTAAAACGAGTATCTCCATCCCGGATCTCTTCTGCTGAAAAAGCTAAATAATGGGGGCATGTCTCAACCGTTATGCTGTCACCATTTCTTTTTGCTTCCTGTGGCAGCATGGAATCGGCAAAAATCATAAAAAGATATTCGTTCTGTCACTATTACTTTATTAATAAACATTGAAATAGATATTATCATATACCTTTATGAGATCTAAGGAAGAAGTAGCATCAGACAGATGAACAATGTGAAGATGAGCTCCCTCTGCAGAGCCACCGATCCTCGTGTCCTTTGATACTGTCAAGAGTTCTCTAATAGCTGCTTCCTCCCTGTTTGAGGATCAAGGAAATAATTAATTATGCAAAATATGTGAAAGATGGGAAGATAAGCAATGATTATTTCAACTAAGAGACAGAAAGTAATCATACCATGAAGGTGGCCTTGTCTTCAGATAAGTTGAATAAGAACGAGTGTCCAGTGTATCATCTTCAAGTTCTACACGCCTCCCATAATCTTGTTGAATCTCAGCATGTACAAGTAAAGGTCTTTTGTATCTTGCCAATACCGATAGCCCTTCCTATAGAAACAGAATTCAAAATAGAATGTATCTATGGAGAAACAAATAAAAGAAAATAACTGCAACACGACTTGTTATCGACCATTAATTAGCAGTCCAAACTGTTGGTTAATGCACTAGGAAGATCAGTTTTCTCATCATGCAAGGCTAGAGATAAGCTTTAGTAAACAAACCTTAATATGATTAGCATTTGTCATTGGGAAGTCATTGATCCCCGAAGGACACATAAAAGACTACAATATGGAAAAAGAAAACTTTATAAATGATAATTCAATATTAAATTAATTGTTTAAGCAGCGAAGCATGTTTTGCTCGACTGATACTCTACTTAAGCAAGCAACAAGGAAAAAGTATATATTTCACTGCTTGGGTGGTAACCTTCAATCCGAGGGCTCCAGCATTCAGGAGAGCTTCTAGAGCACTTGCATTGAATGCATTTTCAGGAACTAGACCTCCCCAAAAACCTGTTGATATATACCTTGGTTAATACTTAGAAGCTATAGATAAATCAGTTCTTTAGGGAATAGTTTCAAGAGCATACCAACATCGACATAGATTCTCTTCTCGGCAGCTTCAAGCTATAACAAAAAATATTTGATACGTAAGTCACATATGTCTACAGTCAGTAAAATTAACAAAAAGCAGGACAGAGGTTTAAGTGCAAGATTATCGTAATGGAAGTGCTGAAATTTCTTGAACAAAACAGAGCAGTTATCCATTACACTTTATACCTTGAGTTTCAGAGTTTCTGTTGAAATAGTTGAGGGGTCGCTATTGAGGGGCATGTCGATTAACGTCGAGATACCACCTGTGGTACTCGTAAACTTAGAGCATACAGATGGTCTTGGCAAGTATAAATTACGTTACATTAAATATCAAGTAAAATTTTCATGAAAAAGTAACAAATACAAGATTAAAAGCTAACCTGCAGCAGCTGCTTTAGTCCCCGAAGGGAATCCTTCCCACTCAACTCTTCCCGGATCATCTAGATGTGCATGCCTACCAGGAACATAATCAAATACACATTAAGAAAGAATAAAAACAAAATGGACTATATTGTAGTATGCACTTATTCAGTTGCAAAGTTTGCTGCAGCTTGAAATCTAAGTAACTGTGCACTACCAGGCAAAATCCACAGATAAGAATGTTCAGATCTTAAGTAATAATGGAGCGTGTAAATAGAAACTCGAATGAGGAATGCATCAAGGAAACGGTTTCCATGTCTTACACATCAATCAGACCAGGCATGATGACAGCTTCCCCATAATCAATTACTTGTCCTGTCTTGGAATTTGGATGCCAGTCTTCTCCTTTAGCGATGGATATGATATTCCCTCTCTTTATCTCTACTGCTCATTTACAAATTTGAAACAGAATATCAATTGATTGGACAGTATCTAGTTCCAGTAAAAGAACATAGAATAAACTAAACGCAGAATAATGTTAAACAAATGGTGATTTGTTATGAATAGCAATACCAAATATTTTGATTGATTTTATCTAGCAAAACTGAAAATAAAAAATCAGGGTTTAAACGAAAATTATACCTGCACCGGATATAACCCCTTTTGGTGTCACAATGCGCTTGCTGGTTATCCAGAAATGATTGTCAGAAAGAATACTGCACTCACTGTGAGACGTCTGCAATATATAAATCAACCATAAAAACAGGATATGTAGCGAGAGTTAAGAGTTTGAAAAGGTTATGAAATCAAAATTTGACAGCAGAACTTAACTCTGAATGATAACAGAAACAGAGAAAGCAGATTACACACAATCAAAAGTAGAAACATCAAACTGATATTCTGTTTGGTTACCGGGAAATATAGTAGAAAATTGAAATCTTAAAATTGTTCTCTTGGCAGAAAAATATGTTTGAAAAACTCATTCAAAACTCATTTTTAAGTATATTTTTAATTCAGAAATTTTGTTATATGTTTAGATCAAACACTGAAAAATAAATACAAATTTTTTTTTTCAAACACTTGAAAAAATATTAAAAGCACTCCACATCAACTGGAATTAATTAATCATCTTTCATATTCTTTTACCAATCACTCCTCTCTTCATTTCCTTTAGACTTTTCTCTCTCTGTTTTCTCGTCAATCAAACAGAACATCCCAGAAAACCAAAACCAAAAGCATGCATACACAGATACATACAACGAGACATGCATAAAACCAGACCTTGTAAGGATCTTTAAAAAAAAGCAAGAAGAGAAAAGAAGTCAACAGTGTTAACATAGGCAACAATCTCCATGGCAGATTATCCATTTTTCCTCTTTTCTTCCCCTGCGGCTGCGTGTGTTATTCTCCTTTCTCCCCTATTACAAAGGAAACGGAGCAATCTAATTGGTTTACTATGCTCCACATAAGATTCATGAATCATTACGAAACAGAGTCAATGGATTCTTTGAATTGTATGTGCCAATTTTGTTTTTCAGATTCAGAATTTTACAAAAAATATTTAATGCCCACTTCTATTTGATGGAGATTGGACCTCGGTGTCGGATCAGCCTGAGAACAAGTGGAGACTCTGTCGTGTTCTCATTGGGTCGTGTGTCTTGTTTACTTATTGCGTGACTAATTTATCAATTGATAGAATAGTGGAAAGATTCGTTGGAGGACGAACTATAGAAAGCCACGTAAGCATAATTTGAATGGAATCACCAAAGTACTTGACCAGGGTGGAAATCGGATTGTACTCTGAATTAAGTTGAATTTAATCAAAATTTTTATGTAATTATATATTTTAAATAATTTAAATTAAATTAAATTATAACATTATTTAAAGCAAATTAAATTTTGTGAGTTAAGTTTTAAAGCTAAATTTAAAAATATAATATAAAATTTAGAGTTAAATGTGTGAATGATTTGAATTAAATTAGATTTAAATTTAAATTTATATTGAAAGGTAGTAAATAATTTTGATATATAATTTCAAGTTAAAAAAGATGATTTACGTAAATAATATAATAAATAAATAAATTACTTTGTAATAAAGTAAGATAATCATAATAAATAATAAATAATATTATAATTTTTACATTATTATAAAATTTATAAAATATTTTTGTGATAAAGAAAGTGTCACGCTCCGATCTTAATCGATCACGTGATAATTACTATAAATTCAAAAAATATATTTTATTAATTAAAATACATTTTCAGGATACGCAAGATATTAACACTTATTTTCGAAATCCATTTTCAAATATAAATAAGGTACGAAAGATTTGCAAATAAAATAAATTATATATATCAATCAAAATCATACTTTTATACAACACATTATACAAAAATTTTATTTCAAACATACTGATGCAACAAATTCTCAATTTCGTAAAGTACAAAAAGTTGAATAAAATTTATTACATTCATCTTATTTAATAGACCATATTATAAAAATATAAATCGAGTATTTGAATCTTTGTTGAAACTTTTATTCAGCCACGTTACGTTCACACACGATTATACTAACCTGAAATAGGAGAGTAAGGGGTGAGTATTTAAAAAATATTTAGTGAGCAGACAATAAATTCAAATAACAAAATTAAGCCTACGGACTGATTACGAAAAACTCTCGTAATCATAAGAATTCAATCATAACTAAAATGTGGGACAAGAAAGTATAATTGAAATATAAACACAATTTTATTTTATAAATCTTTGTTAGTATGTAGGATTCCATCTACTCCATCTAAGCTGTATAACTGATCCACAATCAGGTGTGGGCATAAGCACTCGTATAAATACATGAATAATCAAATATATAATATAGACATATTTGATTTCATCCATCCTATCTTGGATTGCATAGCCAATCCTCATCCATAATTTTATTGGATCCCACCCCCTCTCTTCGAGCTGCATGACTAATCTTTATAATTGGATTTACTGGATTCCACCAATTCTATATGAGCTGCATGGACAATCCATACATATATAAAAATCAAATATAATGGCACGCAAGACTGTAAATCAATATCAAAAGCCCACAAGGGCAAATTAAACATTAATAGCACTTAAGGCCAAAACTAATTTCAAAGGCACGCAAGGCCAAAATAATCATTTATGGCTCAAAAGGCCAAAAATAATAAAATAAAACACAATGGCACACGAGGCCTCAAAATAACATATAACGACACACTAGGCCAAACAAAAGCAATAACACTCCGACCATTATCCACACTCAAATCATGTCATAATTTACATAACATCATCAAGGGATAATATTCATAATTAGCCTCCGGCCTCATATTCATGATAACAAACATGTCATAGTATTCCTACTTCTATCGCAAATAAGGGAGCAACTTAATCACCATACAACTATATGTCCATCGCCTCCTCATATCAATCACGTATATACATAAATTCTACCATCTCAATGCAAAATAAACATATAAACGTTTATAAATATTATTTAAAGAGGCGAAATGAAGAAAGAGTATCCACTCACAACTCTAAGGTGGAGAACCACCATTTGGATGTCTTCCTTGCATCGGAGACTCTCTAACCAAGGCTGTTGCACTTGGATACACATATATATAAACAGATTTAACAATCTTTCACATAATACATTCATATTATGTAATGCATACTCATGCCCCTCTCATTTTCACTCTCTCACTCTTTCTCTGTGAGCCCCGTATCTTTAATCCAAGGGTATAACAATCATTTTATCTTTTTACTATACATGTATTTGCCCCCATTTCATATTCCATTAGCATGTCAATACGATTTCATACTTATTTTGAGGATTTGAGTTTGGTAAGATAGAATTTTGAGGTCGTGTATGCAAGGATATCAACGAAATTAAAAGTATGTTTTATTTTGAGTGGGACTCCAATGATATTTTTTAAATTTAGAGGATTAAAATAAGATTTTTAATTTTAAAGGGTTCGATCGATTGAATAAGATAATTCGTTCGATCGATGTTTTGAGGACTCTTTGAAAAAATTATGACAATCTATTCATTCGAATGAATGAAAAAATTTGTTCGATTGAATAAAGCTGTGTTCGATCGAAAG
>JAVXUL010000006.1:4363915-4382785 GCA_035590515.1 Trichilia minutiflora | reverse complement strand
GTTTTGACGACTCTTTGAAAAAATTATGACAATCTATTCATTCGAATGAATGGAAAAATTTGTTCGATTGAATAAAGCTTTGTTCGATCGAAAGGGTGATTCGTTCGATCGAATTTGATATCGTTCGATCGATAAAATGGAAGCTCTCTGACTTCTGTAGATGTCGAAGGATTCGTTCGATCGAAAGGGGTAATTCATTCGAATGAACTTCAATTCGTCGATCGAATCGATGTGAAATGACGAAAATTACCCTCTTCTAGAAGTTTTTCCTTTGCATTACTTAAGGGTAAAATAATAATTTTACCTTTAAGTTTATAAAAAGGGAGCTGAGGGTCAGATTTCACGACTTTTGCTTCTTTCTTTCTCCCCTCTCCCTCACACTCCCGTTCTCTCTGTCTTCTTCACCTTCCACCCATATTTCATATGATTTTTGATTTCTTTTTGCCTGTCGATCATTCTCCACGCGTCTAACTTATCAAGAGTGTCAATGTGATGGTAGAAACGTGGAATCGAGTAAGAGCATCTAGAGTTTTAGGAGGAAAATTGAAGTTTTTTTACTTTCAAACAAAATCGAGAAAAACTGTCGCTACCATGAGGTTTGTAGCTACATTTCTAACTCGTTTGTATATTTTATTTCGCGTTTTAGTCAATTTTTATGAAATGGGTTTTACTATATATTCGTATGAATTTTGTTAGATTTATTGCATGTATTTTAATTTTTATTCGTTATTCGAGTTATAGTAAAGTCAGAAAAGTCATAGGAAGTTAAAAATACAATTTTAAAGAATTTAGTTTGGTGTAAACAGTAACCAGAATTATTGTTTCGATGAGTACGTGGGGTCTACTTGTCAAAATCACAAAAACGAGTCAAATTATATTAGTTAAGTCATAATGTGGGTCTATAGTATTGATATATAGACGATTATGCGAATGACGAAGGATTTGATCAATTTCGCATATTGTTCGATTCTAAAAAACTCGGAATAGCAAGCATTGCACGTATACATGTCGTGTTCGTATTTTACAAATGCATATTAATATAGTTTTGATAAATGTGATTAGGCGACAGAGTGCGAGTAAGGAACTAGCGTACTGAGTCAAGGAGCGAAGGGAACTAAGGAGTGCATACCATCCCTAAGTAGTGAGTGGACATTTTATGCTTTTATTATTTAAAAAAATGATTTTTGATAAACGTTTATACATATTTGATCAATGCTTTTATTTTATGAATCCTATTTTGATTTCATGTATATTTGTTTTCATGAGAAATGGCCAACGATCAAGTTAGTGCATGTTTATATTTTGATGATGATACATGTCAATGATACTACCAATAGGCCAAGTTTTATGTTATTTATATGATGATACGATCAGTGGGCCAGATTTTATACTTGATATGATGACGGCCATGAGTGTCGAGTTTATACATTGGTGATGATGGTCATGTGGACCAGGATTATTTACTATAGTCATAGGGGAGGTAGCCTAGGATCGGCCTGATTGAGAGATCGTCTAGATGAGTGGAGACTTCACAGGTGCAGGTGATGTATGGTTGTATTATTGTAATGATGGGATGTGATTCGATCATTTGTGAGTCTTATCGGGTTAGTCACGAATGTCACCCCGTGGCTAATCAAAGGCGAACGTTAGTGGTGGGCTTGCTTTTATAAACCTAAACTATGCATATTTTATTCCTTGCATTCGAAAATCTATTTTTATAAATAGCATATTTTATCTGCATATAAAACCCACTGACGATCTCGGGATGTTCACGGCCAGGGTTATCTCCGGGAAAGACAGCCAGTCCATCAAATTTTGATATATGTTTTGGAGTTTTCAAATTAAAAGAAATATCTATAATTTTTAACAAATTGTTTGTAATAGATCTTGTGTTTGCTTTTCTATTTATAAATCAAATTTTATTTATTTATGTTATTTTTAGTTCAGTCACGGAGTATACTCCCGTATACTCACCTCTCTCTCACCCCTCAGTTTCAGGTTCACTTAGCTAACTTTGAGCGGTGGTGGTGATCCCCTTAGGTTAGACAATTGTTAGGTATACTTTGGGCATCGACTCACTTAACCGTAGTTTTAGTCCACTAGAATTGTGTTATATTTGATAATTGTAATGTCTTTGATATATTGAGAGCAGATTTATAAACTCATTTGATTTTATTTGAAATCGTTTGTTGAACTTTTCTAATTAAGATTTCGATCAATGTTTGAGAATGGTTGAAATGATTTTTATTAAAGTGTTAATAGATTATTTTGAGATGATTTGGAGTTTGGGAGTAAAAATATTGAAAGTGTTTTATGTACTTGATACAGGTTTAAAAATGCCTTACAGGCTTACAAAAGGTATTTTGTGTGATAGGATACACCCTGAAAGTCTGTGACGATTGCCACGTGTTGGACCCATAAATTGGAGCGTGACACACACTCTCTCTCTACACACACACTGCCAATGTACTGTTCGATCATAATCTCACTCGATCTTGAATCATTTTTAGTCCTCTCAACACCATTACAAGCAGAATCATCCTAATTTATCAATTTATACCCAAATTCTAGAATTTTTGAGAATAGTAACATAACTACTTATTTCTTGATTTATACTCACAGAAAGCTCAAATCAGAGAGATAAACTGAGGGAAGAATTTATTCAAGCTGATAGATGTGTTCTAAGTCCCTCTTTACTTGATTATCTCTCTAGGTTACTGTTTATCCATGAATCCTCTCTCTTAATTTCTCATAAATTATCGACAGGATCTTGATAAAATGGGGTTCCCGAGCTTTGGTGTAGATTATAAGGTAATCTCAAGAAAAACGAATGAGTTTAGTAGAGGTTTGAGTGAGAACCATTTAGACAGAGAGAGAAAAGAAGAGTTGTAGAGGCAGGAGTGAAGAAAAGAAAATGGAGAAGACAAGCCTTGGTTAAGTATATAAAAGGGAGCCTTGAAATGACTAAAATATCCCTCAAACTCATGCTTCAAAGTTTGTCACATCTCCAAATATTGATACTTTCTCCTCAAGTATTGATACTTTCTATCGAAAAAGGGTCGTTCAAGTTCTTTTACGTCAATGTATCGATACTTCTACCCAAAGTATCGATACTTTTCTTCATAAAGGCTCACCTCTATCCGTAACGTCATAAAGTATCGATACTTCAATTCCAATTATCGATACTTTCTGTAGAATATAGGCTCTAGGCTCGATTGTGTCTTGAGTATCGATACTTCTCCCTCAAAGTATCGATACTTCCAACTTTATTATTCACAAAGACTATAGAGTATCGATACTTTTTTCCTTAAATTATCGATACTTTAGTTTTACTATTTATCATTGTTAACAAAGTATTGATACTTTCTTCAAAGTATCATTACTTTCCGTCTTGCGCTTGAGTATCGATACGTCCCACAAGAGTATTGATCCTTCTAGTCCTCCAGTGCCAAGTATTGATACTTTAGCACCCAAAGTATCGATACTTCTCTCTTTTTTCTCAATTGAAGATAATTTTAAGATCAAAAATTTAGTTCTTTCTCGGTAAGTTATTATTCTTTACTACACACCTCCTCAAAAATATTTTTAAGCTGTCACACCCTTTAATGCGTGTTTTACTTCTACAAACATGACAACATCTCACGAGGGATTTACCATAATGCCCATAAACTTAAGGAACGGGGTTCATAATTCTTCCACTCTTAAAAGAATTTCGTCCTCAAAATTCTATATAATGTATTTAGTAAATAGTAACAAAAAGAATCAATACTAATATATACAACTTCTTTTTTCCTAATAATCAAATAAAAGTATTTTAAAATACCTCACATGTTATTTATTATTAGGAGAGAAAACTGTAGCTTCTAAAGAACAAAGTAAGATAAACATAAAATATACGTTACATAGAAAATACAAAGATCTTTCTTTCAGGTTATTCGTATCTTAAACTAGAAGAAGTGCGGAGGTTCCCAAGTCATCTCCTCAACTGATCATTCTGTCATAAGACCAATACCTTCTGAATAGTCTTATTTCTCAAAACTTGTTCTAGTCAATCAAGTATCCTCACTAGTCGAATCACACAATTGAAATCGTCTCTTAAATCGATCAATGGTGCCTCAAGTATGTGTGATGGATCCAGCACGTACTTCTTGAGCATAGATACATAAAATACATCATGAATTCAGTTCAACTCCTATGGCAAGTCCAATCTATAGGCTGCTGGGCTTATTTTTTCTACAATGTTAAAAGTTTCAATATATCAATATTTCTAAATCTGATTATCCTTTTCTAGGGTGATACCTTTAAGAAAACCCGATCGCCTATTTCAAACTCCAAAGCTCTCATTCGATTATTAGCATAAGATTTCTACCTATCTTGAGCCACTTTTAATCTTTCTCTAATGATCTTTACTTTCTCGGTGGTGATCTCAATCAATTCAATATTATCCATCTTTTTATCTTCAACTTTATCCCAACATACTAGAGTTTTGCATTTTTTGCCGTACAAAGCTTCATAAGGTGCCATTCCAATACTAGCCTGCTAACTATTTTTATATTCAAACTTTATCAATGATAAGTGCATATTCTAACTACCCGAAAATTCAATAGCACATGCCTGAAGCATGTCATCTAGATTTTGAATGATATTTTTTGATTGTCCATCAACCTGAGGATGAAATGCAGAACTGAAAGTCAACTGAGTGCTCATAGCTTTATGAAGTCTTGGTCAGAATCAAGATTTAAAACGGGGATCTTGGTCTGACATAATTATAGCTGGCACTCCATGTAGTCTGATGATATCTGTCATGTATAACTTGGCCAATTTCTCCAAGGAGAAATTTATTCGAATTGACAGAAAGTAAGCTGATTTAGTAAGTCGATCTACAATCATCCAAATCCCTTTGTGGTCAGCATGTGTCTGAGGCAACTCAATCACGAAATCCATGGTAATGTGCTCTCACTTTCACTTAGGTATAAGTAGAGACTGTAGAGCTCCTATAGGTTTTTGATATTCTGCCTTAACTTGCTGACATGTCAAACATCTAGTCACAAACTCGGTTACATTATTTTTTATCCCTGACCACCAATAACTCTTTCTGATGATTCAGTACATCTTAGTACTGCTCGGGTGCATAGCAAATACAGAACTTCTTGCAGTGCTCTATCATTGGGCACATAAATCCATCCTCTGAATGTCAAGATCTCATCTTGAGTGAAGTAGAAATTACTCTCCTTGCCATCTCTAATTTCCTGGCAAGCTTTGATCAACTGATTATCTTGTATCTAATCTTGTATGATTTGATCGACTAGGGTAAGTTTAGACCATAAAACTAGTCATAAAAACTCTAACCTCATCATATTACTCTCATCATTTTCAAATCCATCAATAAAGGCATTTAGATGGTACGAACATAAATTAAACTGGCTGAAGACTTCCTACTCAAAGCATCTGCTATCATATTTATCTTTTTTAGGTGGTAGTCAATGATCATGTTATAATTCTTGATTAATTCTAACCACCTCTATTATCTCAAATTCAACTTATTCTGCGTAAGTAAGCATTTGAGACTTTTGTGATCAGTATATATCTGACACTGACAGTGCTCTCTATATAAGTGATACCTCTATATCTTTAATACAAATATTACTACTATCAACTCTAAATTATTGATAAGATAATTCTCTTATACTTCTTCAACTTTTGAGAAATATAAACTATAATGGAGTTAAATATAACATCATCTATCCTTAATTCGTTAAATAAATTTACCTTTATTTTACAAATTAGAAGAGTTTGCTAGAGATTATAAATTATTCACATTTTGTAAAATAAAATTTGGAAAATTTGAGAAAATAAATTTGTTATTTTCTACGCATACGGTGTCGACAGAACGGTCCGATGTCCGAACCGATTGAAGGAAATAACTCCGTGCTGACATAATGACCAAAATGACTAAAATATCACTGCTTTAACCGACCTCTTCTCGCCGTTCCTTCCTACACCCCTCCTCATTTGTCAGAGAAACCGCGACTAGAGAAGAGACGAGGGAGAAATTAATCAAATGATTCCACAACAATGGGCGTCTCCTTGCGGAAACCAATGCACGCACAAATACGCAGCTCTAATGCAAATTCCATGTAAAATTTCTTTCACAATTTTTCAGTTTAAATAAGTGGAAACAATTTTTTTGAAAATTTATTGTTATCTCTATCTCAATCTGCTAATTTAAGCTTATTAGATCTGTAATTTTATAAATTTCTTGTTGATTATATTGGAGTGAATTTGTTTCTCTCTTTCATTATAGTTGTATGTTTGATAATCTTATAGGAGAAATTTGTGTACGGAATTTCATGCATTGCTATGTGACATTTTCTTGTTGCTTACATTGTTGGCATGCTTATTTGTGTATGTTGACTCCGCATTGATGGAAATAATATGTTGGTAA
The DNA here is from genome assembly GCA_035590515.1 of Trichilia minutiflora. Classification (NCBI taxonomy): domain Eukaryota; kingdom Viridiplantae; phylum Streptophyta; class Magnoliopsida; order Sapindales; family Meliaceae; genus Trichilia; species Trichilia minutiflora. Next base: position 4,376,340 of record JAVXUL010000006.1, on the reverse strand, counting down.
TACATAATGAGTCGTGGCTCCAGTTTATGTTATTGTTCTTCAAATTTTTTGTTTGATTTTGGTTCTGGATGCTTGGGTCGTAATGGTAAGTAATCATTGTGTTGTGTAGTTCTCTCTGCTATTTGCATTACCAGACTGTATTAGCCAGTTTCCTTTAATTCTTATGGTATAATGTTATGGGTGATTATGATGTGCTGCATATGTGTTGGATGGCTGATGGTAAGCATGATATGACTATTTCATTGTTTCTTGGAATTGGGCAACATATATTCAACCTTGAAATGGTTTATAATAGATGTTATCATGTGATAAGTTGTCGATGATTTCTAATAGTGCTTGTTTCGTGTAGATTGTTTCATAGCCATTAATGATTGGTTTTGATTGTGTCTAATCTGAAGCATCATTGAGCCAGTGTAATAACTAGCACGGTTTCATGTAGGGAGAGTATTTTGCAAGAAAGGTTGTGATGCTGACGGAGATACATGGGAAGAATGTAAGCATTTCTCTTCTTTGTTTTATATTTTAGCCTATATTACCATTTCAGATGAAGCTTAAGTTTTATCCTTGTTTGTAATTAAGAATTGAGGTTATAAATTTGACTGTCCATTTGGACCTGTGACCATCATAATTGTTACCCAGCTGCCAATTTATCAACTTTGTTAACTTGATTTTAATTATGGATTTAGAGGTTCTGGTTTTGTTTTGCCTGTTTTAGAGGGAAAAAAAACTGTTAGAAGTTAATTGGGTAATATGCTGTTAGATGAGTATTTTACATGTAAAGATGTTCTAACTAATTGCTGTTATGCACTCGTCTTATGTTCTGAAAATGATGTCTTTGAAGCTCTTTTTTGTTGCAGAGCTTAACAATTTGCATGCACTGAGTAATCTTCTCACTGAAACTTAGTATGCTAAGAAATCATTGGCGTGAAGAGATTTCTTTGTAATCCTAGTATATCGTTTTTTATTTCATTCTATGATTCCTTTATTAAGATTACTTCATCTTTAGGCATAGCAGAGTGCAATGAGATATGCTATAAGGACCCTGTACTAAAGGATCGCCAATGGAGTGCTTACATTGATCGTTCTCCTGGAGCTGCTAATTACTCTGAGGTATTTTATCTTGTAGTTATTTTCACACTTATATACGTTACAGCAATTTCAGGATTCAGTGTGTTCATTTTGTGAGCTTTTAATGTGATGGAAATGTATACATCCTAATTTTAAATTCAATCAATTAATGACCTCAAGATTTTGTATAGAAATTGTATTTTGAAGCTTATTGAGTATCTCCTGTAAGGAGAGTGGTAGAGCTGGGTAATTATAGTGGGAGACATTGTAGATGAACTTCTGAGAGTGAAGGTCATGAATATTTAATATCAACATTGCTATGATATAATCTGAAGCATGGAGCTCCTAAGTGCATTCCACGATCCAATTCCTTGTTAGCGTAAAATATTTTTTGGACGTAGTAGATCAGAATCTATATTACTCCGTATCAACAGGATAATCCCCAAGTCTGACAAAGAGAATTTGAAGTTTGAACTGGAGGTTAATTTCAGTGATATGACAGTTTGTGGAATTTACGATCAATTTTAATTCTAGTATTGCATACTGATGGCTTTGTCCTTCCATTCTAATTGCGATTTTTGCACTTTTCTGTAGATTTATAGGTCACCTTTAATAGACCAGTCTGGAAAAATACGTTATTACAAAATTACTAAAACAAGAAAATTGTGTAACAGCTATAAGAATTTTTCATCCTATAGCAAATATGTGACCAATTATTATGGTCAATAATGGATCAAAGCTGTGTCTTAAAAGTTCATCCAGATATGTTTCATCATTTTCATGGTGCAACTCATCATCGGGCAGTATAACAGTTTCTTGATCATATGGAATGAATAAATTGAAGAAATGCATGATTTTAGTCCAATGTATTAACTTCATTTTTGGTAATGATCATTGATACAGGAATGTTTCCATGCTTGTGTAGCTGGCTGTGGTTATAAGGTTAGTTTTGTTGTCACAAGTTAGGTCCCTGGAACTTATTTTGTTTATGCTGCCACACTAATTCATTGCGGCGAATATTGCAGTTTGACATTGACACAGAGAAAGTTGATGAAGTTCAACCAAACAGGCCGCCTCCACCTCTCCCTGTTGTTAAGCCAGCCCCACCCCAATTCAAACCCAGTGAACCTACTCAAGACCTGCCTGGCACTTCAGCATAAACACAGTGACAATGCAATTTTTGGAAAAAAATTTTTGTACCCATGAAATTTTGTTAGCTAACCGCTCCACAGAAAGGTTATTAATGCTGCTAACATGCTGATACAGGTCAGTAGAGTTAAAAGAGTATTAGGGGCAGTTGTCACCTTACATCTGGTTTTCCAGGTATATATGGCAAAGCTTTCATGTCATATAATATCTGGTTTTCCAGATTTTTATGGCATACTTTGATAACGGATGTAAATTTACTACAGTTACCGATGGAATTAGTTGAGATTGATAATTTAGAAGATATGAATGCTCGAGAAGCTTTAGAATAACTTCTTATGGATTTTCGTAAGAAGTGCATAGAGATTATGCCCAAGTTAATGATTTTTTGGTTGAGATTTATGCTTAGCACTGATAAAAATTGTCATCTTGCACTCTTGCCAATGTGCCTTCTGCATATTTTAGGCAACTTTTGTTTCATTTCTTTGGTTGTGTTTTTTAATGGTAATTTTCTTTTATGTACTATTTAACACTTCTTTTCATATGGGTGTGAATCAATACGGTTCCTACCTATTCGTTTGGTCTATAGAGTATAAGGTAAATCTCAAAATCACACTCCAATAGTTACCTTAATTCATCTAAGAAAAAATTGTGCCAAGTGAATTGATGAAAGTTATCTATCATTTGAGTCTTGAGATAATTAGTTGTTGAAAGGTATTTTGAAAAACCTCCTTTGAGGTTTAGAGTAATCACACTTGCTAAAATATATTGTAAAACTTAACTGAAATAACCCGTGAACGGTAAAATGGTGAAGATTGACAGATCGTTTAACTGAAATCTATTAAATGACTAAAATACCCATCTATTGTTATCACCCAAAAATTGACGAGTTAAAAGTTGAAACCATATGTCCGTAGCTGCAAAACCAATCATATCGGTCTAGAAAAAACGTCGAATTTCCCCCTCTTCCACCACAACCCGTGGCCACCACCTCTCCATTAGCACCGCCCACTAGCATCGACCACAATCTAAGTTGTCTCCGTCGCTGCGTCACGCATGTCACTAATTGACCATCGTAGTTTATGAGGTCATTTTATATGGAGTTTCTGTATGGTTCTTGAGAGGGTGTAGGGAGGAGGAGAGAAGTTCGTGAAGTAGTAGTCATGGCGAGTTTAGATGAGTGAGAGAGGAATTATGGCTGGTATTTGTTATCGGGAATTCATGATTTTGGGCAAGTTAAAGCAACAAGTGAATTTTGTGTTGAAAAGGAAGCATATGGTGCAAATGCTAACATCAAGTATTCAACTTTTTAAGTTCAAGCAAACCATGTCTAATTCAAGTTTCCTTCCAGAAAAGAATCAACTTCAAGTTTCTTAATTTTCATTTAAGCCTGAACCCAAATTCAGCAAAATCAATCTTGAAATTTTGTTGTGGCTGGCTACAACGAACTAACATTTTGTGGTAATCTAAAGGCCTGAAAGAAAGTTTAATACGATTAGGATTGCTACGACGAACAACTTCTGCTTGTGCGTATTTAAAGCTGTGTCTGCTTTTTCTTGTGCATTCTTTCTTTTTCTTTTGTTTTTGGGCCATGACTTTCCCCTTGCCCATAGGTTTAACAGCTACTTCCTTATAATCTGAAGGCCACGGAAGAAAGTTTAATTTCTATCTCTTTTTCGACTAATCTATCAAATTATCAATTTCAATTTCCTGTGGCGTAACCTTTACGTTCACTCTGGAAATGTCTATTACATCCTTTTGAATGGGCAAGCCTTGGCATACTACCTCCATGTGTAAAAAATTTTAAATTGATGTTTATAGCGAATTCGCTAACTTAATAAACTCTTTTGTTAAAACCATAAAACTATTAAATCCGAAACAAAGAAGGAATTTTACAGTAACAATGCCGCTGTTGAAGATCATAGCCAAAAATTTCATGGACATGGTCGCGTCATTGATCGCCAGAGATCTTGATAGTCTCTACGAGAATCCATTCATTTGCGAAGCCATTGTTAGGTATCAAACATTTATCGCTTTCTAATTTTCCATTTCACCCTCGCGCCCCACCTCGTACCCATCCCCATTCCCACCACACTCCATGAACGAGTGCCACGTGGGTATAGTCCTCAGCAGTAGCCCACGTGCACATTATGCAATCCTAAACTATTGCATGGGTGCTAAGCATCTTTGGCAGAGTCAAATTGCATTTGTATTGGTGCTTCAGTGAGAAATGGGATAGTAGCTGATATTGTAATGGGAAAGATACAAATTTCTTTTGTTTAAGTCAGTTTTATTTTCAAAGTCAATACAGCCCACAAGAGACGAGTCCACTTTGAATGATTAAACACTACTAGAGTATATTCTATCATCCTTTAGTATTCAGATGTAACTCTTACCTATATGTAGATCAGGAAGATATAAACTTTTGCAAAATTAAAATATAATGAGTAGGCTAGATGAAAGACACATTTTCAGATTTTGTTAAGTAAATTATGATATTTAATTGTTTCTTATCGAAATTTGTGGAGAGAAAACTGATATTTGAAAATATGTTGTTTATGTACAATGCATGGATTAGGTAGGAAAAAACATAAATCCGACTTTCTCTATGAGGGAATGATGAAAAAAAATTAAAAAGAAAAAAATAGTGTCTACGTTTGCAAATTTCATTGTATTTATGGATGAGCATACTAGTAATCAAGAGTTTTTTGTCAGTGTGGTATTGAATTACATGCTAACATTTTGTTTCTAGAGTTATGATATAGTAGTGCTTCTTTTGGTTCTCAGTTCACTGCCACTTTTAGGGAAGAAGTATGTATTGCAAATGTTATACATTGATGGTTCAGTACGAGCCAAGACAATGGAGTAGTGGGTGCTTCCACAGGGTTTCACTAAGCACAGAGTTGCCATTGATCGGTTGGTTCAATTGAGAATATTTCAGAGGGAAAATATGCAACTCTGCTCACGGATTTATAAATTTCTTTTACAATATTGTCATCTAGAAAATGAGAGGAAGGCTAGATTGCTTGAAAAGTTATGGCTACCATAAGCATTTTGCCTATTGACCACTTTCTTCCCAAAGGATCGTATAGTATGTAGCATATTTTAGGCTTAATTTACCTGGACTGATTCCCTTACCTTTTGATTTGTCCTCGTGAACTTTTTCTGATATGATGTGAAATAGAATATTCACTAAGGAGTTGGGTACTCCTGGTTTAATATGCAGGGCATCGTCCTATAACGATAATACCAATATAAACTCTCTTTCTTTAAATGGTTTGAAATTTACTTCTATACTGCCTGCTATATGCTGAAGTTCTCACTTTTAAATGGCAGGAAAAAAGAAATCACGTACAGATTAAATTCAAGATTCCAGACTAACCTCCGAAAGCATTTGATATATGGGTAAGTTCAGTTGGCTGATTGGATGTATTTCTTTTTTTCCCTTTCTTTTCTCTTTTTTGAGGGGGCAGGTATGAAGATTTGTGGTGTCAAAATACTTCAAGGAGATCTGGAGGATCCTTCTGCTCTTCATGTTTTCTGTAGGGTCATATAATGAAGAGGTTTTACGATCTTAATTCATTAATCAACCGTGCTCCTCTAAATTTTCAAGTCTGACTGAATTATGATTTACATTATCATAAACTTGAAGATATGATCAATTTGGTGGATATGATTTTCATTCTTTATTTTTACGTGTACGACATCAGGTTCTCCATTAGTTGATTTATGACATGGGAATGCTTTGATTGTTGCAGTTACTTTCCAAGTTTGTTAATATATATCTTCTATCTTGTTTTATATATGAAATGCATGAATCCAAACTTGCAGTGGAGCTTTGCCAAGAGAACCAATGCCTTCTGGTGTTGCTGTGAGGCTTCCAAGCTTGGAGGAACTTGAGGTCTATGCCCTTGGACAATGGGAGGTGTGAATGTTATATGTGGTATAGGATTTTCCATTCTACTCATGCTAATCTCTTTGATGTGCAATAACATGATTAATTTTTGAAATTGCATATTACTTATTCATTACTATTTAAGCTATTTTCTGATATCTGGTAATTGTTTTAAACCAATGTTTCTTGCTGCAACTTATTAGTTCGGGCCAAGCTGAAAAGCCAACTAATTTCAGATCTTGCATACTGAAGATTTTCCAGTGAGGTCTGTCGACTCAGAGGTATATTCTTGTCTTTCTTCTTGAAATTAATTAAACAGGGCCCTGCTTCTTACATATGTTATAATGATGTTTATGTATCTTATTTCCAGGGATAAAGAAGCCTCAAGTTTAGCTGTAGTTTTCAAATTTTGGTATGATATGAATCACAGATTATGGATTCCCTATGGTGTGTGGCTGGTGGAACATACATTTGATATGTTTATATTTATGGCTGATGGATATCCATGCACAGCTTTAGTACATTGTTAGAGTATATCTGCAATTCTCAGGTGAGCTTTCTGAGATTCGTAGAATTTTGCCCAACTTTGTTGTTAAAGGTAGAATGCACTGGTGCTTTAATTATTTGTGGGCTAGCTTGATTTTAGACATGTTGTCTATGGCATGTGGTATCAGTTTTATACCTAGCTCTTCCCATTTTCTTGCAGGAGCAAGGTGTAAATCAAGCAGACCTGATTTCTTTTCTTCTAGAGCTTAGTTTTCATGTCGCTGGTGAGGTGTCACAAATGTTGTCGATGTATGCTCCCATTTTGCTCAATTATTCCATTATTCAAGAAGTGTGTATAATTTTAGCAATTTAATCCTGTTGGGCTAAGACTTATTTTATCGAAAATTAAACATTTGTTTGATTCATTGTTGCGTTAAACACTGTTTTTATTCTCTTGTTCATTTTTCTAGACTGCTTGTCTTTATTATCATTGCTTTTTCCCTTCTCTATCTTGAGAACCTTAAACTGTTTTTTCTCAAGGGATTCTCAGAGTAGTTTGACGTCTAACTTTATTGCTGTATTTTTTGCTTCTTCCTCTTATAGGTATATAACATAAACACACTGAATGAATTACGAAAAAGAATGATCAAGGACTTTGCAGACTTGGGATTGGTCAAACGCCAGCAGGTTGTGCTAGTCTATGTTAAAGAAATACTGTTTTCCTGTATAAATAAGTTTAATATTGCTTAATGAAACTTCTCATATCATTTTCATGACAATCCAGGGCAGGAAAGAGAGTTGGTTTATATCTACTAAATTAACTATCAACTTTTCAGCGAGCTTTATTAATTCGTCATCTCGGAAAAAGATATGCTGCTTGAGAAATTATTGTCTTAATCTGAGTGAAGAAATTTTAAAAAAATTGTAGTAGTTGTAATCTTAACTACTATTTAATGGTGTTAATATTGTTAATATTGGTAGTGATTGAAGTGTTCAAAGGTTAAAGTTGTGGTATACATAAACTGCATTAATGTTTGTATTAGTTGCAAATCTACATAGCCGATCTTGTCAAAATATTTATTGACTGAAACAAAATTGAGATCTCATTTTGTCACATTCTCCAGTTGCATAACGTTCTCTTCTCTTCAGGGATTTGATGCAGTGGAAACAAACTTCAGGATGTATGCTTATTCAACATCTAAGCTACACTCTGAAATTTTGCATCTTCTCAAGGTAAACCCGCCATCTACTTGAATTATTGTCCACACTCAGCCCCTTTTTAGTAATTTTCATTGATAAAAAGGAGAAAATATGAGGTCTAAAATTCTAAAGCGCATTTTGTGATTGAATATCATTGTTCAATCATATTGTTTAAGACCCTCTCTTTAATGTTGTGCTAATGGATACAGGGTAGATAAATGCGATTGAACATCGTTGTTCAATCATATTGTTTAAGATTCTTTGTTTAATATTGTGCTATCAATCCCAAACCTTATAGTGGAAGCAATAACCAAAGAAAGCTTGTACAATGCTTTTGAGAATGGCATTACTGCAGAGCAGGTGAATATTGATATTTAGCCGATTTTATGATCAGTTTTCCGCACTCATTTTATAGCAGCTGAGTTTTTTCTGGGTGAAAAAGGGCTTCTTGCCGAGCATTTGTACTGTTTCTGAAATTCTTATAGCCTAAATATGCTGTAGTTACATCTTTTTTCAATTGACTTTTGTTGCCATTTGATCTCCCTCATCTAACACCTTGACTGTTCCATTGCAGATCACTTCTTTTCTTCAGCAGAATGCCTTTTCTTTTGTACTGTCTCTGAATTTCTTAAGCCTAAATATTCATAGTTGCATCTGTTTTCAGTGAATGTTTCAATTGGAGATAATTTCCTTTCTTCAGTAGAACACGCATCCTCTGGTTGCTGAAAGAATACCGTCTGAACCTGAAAATGTCTGTGATCAGGTCATAATTCTTCCCTACATTCAGTTATGCAGTCAACCTTAAATATTGTGGCTATGGTTTTGATATAGTCATGTGAATCATTGCTTCCTGACATTACATCAGAAATGTATTCGGCCAATCTCTTTGTCATCAACAGATTTCTTGATTTATTAATACTCATCAAAGAAAAAAAGTGATCATTTATCTTCTAATGCTATAAACTGAGCTATTTTGTGACAGATAAGATTTTGGGAATCAGATCCGAACGGGGTTGAGACAATCCCTGGTTATCATTATGACGAATTCCCCTCAAGGTAATGTTGAGCATCTAAGTTTGATTGATTTCTGTTACATCTTTTTGATGTTTTATTGAGTGTATATTCGAAGTTATGTCATTAATCTGTCGGGATGCTTTTTGAGTCTACTTATGACTATACTCAAGATCAAAGCGGTTTGCTGTGGGAGGATTCAAAGAAAATGCGTTTAGTAGTCAAGGCGGAAATTCACAAGCAAATGAGAGAATTCCTTCAGGGGCAAGGCAAGTAAACCCATCTATATATATTCAGTCTATATTTAGGTTTTATGGATTTTCATTTTTGATGATATTATAACGCTTAAAATTCATTATAGTTTACATATATAATAATGTTTGATAAATCATTGGGATACACAATGAACTTTGGTTGAAATAATCGTAAAATTTTATATTATGAAAAATTAATTAAGAGATGACAATATGTTAGATTTGAATTTGTTTTATTTATTTGTTATCATATTTTAAATTATCATTGTAACAGTTAACTAATGTCACCATTTTGGATGGAAATGATTAGTATTAAGACTAACACTATCAACTTTTGGAGAACAACGATTCTAACTTGAAAATGATTCTATACCATGAAAAATAAAAATATTTGTTAATGTGAAAGATATTCAAGATAAAATTGCTGAAAATGGTTCTGAGTCATTCTAAAAACAAAACATTACAAATTAAATAGAGAAATTTAAACCAAGAGCAAAGGGAAACTAATTTTTCATTTTTTAAACATATAAAGCGGAAAAATAATACCAAATAAATTGTTGCTGGCCAGGATCAAACTGAAGACCTTTTGTGTGAAGGAGTAACCACTACACCACAGCAACCCTTGTCATTTGTTTTCTATGTGAGCATAATTAATTACCTTAGTCGGATGATAATTTGTGTCAAAGCTAGAGGACAAACAAGAAAAGGTCTCTTTCCACTGTTTGCCACCATGGAAAGGATTTTAAGCAAAACAATGAGAAAACACAAGAATTTCCAAGAAAATTTCCTTCTCTGCCTATCATTTTTGTAATACAAGACCTCAACGTTATTGAATCAGCTAGGTTTGATTACAATTTTACAAATTACATTTACAGGACTTAAATCATACCTTTATATTTATTGTAAATTGTGTAATCTATGAATGACATGAAATTAGCCATTTTCAAATTTTGCTTACATCTTAAGATTTGAAAAAGAGAAAACAAAACAATACAAATATATATAAAGAAGTTCATATTCTGTATCAGCTGTGAGTTGTAAACAATGGCAAGAATAGCAATAACTTGGCTGCAGTTATTCCTGAAAGCTGTGAATTTGGTAATGGGAATGTTTGGTATTGCTATGATTCTATATAGGATTTGGATGATTGAGTCTGGCAGAGAGACATGGACGGCAAATCATTGATGATTTTAGTGTAACAGCTCCACGGTAAGCTCAAATTTCCCACTTCCGTTTTCATTAAAAGTTATTAAATTCCATATTCAAAGTCCACACATTGATTTACAATTTCAGGTATTTTCACTTAATTTTACTTAATATTATTGCAGGTTTATATACAGTTTCCACGGCATTGGTGTCTCCTTTTGCCTCGTAACATGCCTGGGTCATATTGCTGCAGCTATTGCAAATGGGTTTTGCCTTTTATGTGTATCCTTTCTCACTCTGCTCTCACTCTGAGCTACCCTTGTAGTTTCAGAATCATTGTTCTTTCAACACATTCTTATGCAATCCAAGTGTATTATATTTTGTGCTCTCACCCACAAGTTTATGTTTTCAAGTATTTTGTTGATCTTTAATGAACTCTTTAGTATATGATAATGATCTTATTCTTTGTGCTTCTACTGTTGGAGACCGCGATGGCAGCAGATATTCTGCTAAATTCTGACTGGGAGAAGGTACGTATCAAATTCTGTCTTCCATGATATATATATATTTTTTTCAAAAGTCACTTGGATTTCATGTTTTTATTTGCTATGATGCTCTATGCCTCTATCAGCATTTACCTGAGGATCCAACAGGGATGTTCGATGATTTCAAGGAATTTGTGAAAGCAAACTTTGATATCTTCAAATGGATAGGCATTTGGATCATCTTGGCAAAGGCAATTTCTTTGTGTTATGCTGTACTGTATTATTATCTCACAGTACACACAGAATTAGTTTGTCTAGCATTGAATATTATGACACAATTACAACAGTGATATATAGCCAATCTTGTGACATAAGGTCAAAAAACTAAAGCAGACCTGTAATTTGAACCAAAAATTAAAAACTTAACTTGCAATTGAGATATCACTGATCCCAGATGTTCGAATGACCCCAAATTGCAGGAAAATTTAGATCGTTTAGAGTTGTACAGAAAGGTTCATGCTATCCTTCTCTGTATAATTTCACTGCTTATTCTCCGTTTTGTCAATGTGAGAAATTCTCAGAGGAAACATCTTTGCTTGAAAAGAATTTTTAAATTTAAACTAGATTAATTTATCCATGGTTTAGGAAAGAATGTGTTTTTTACCCGAACGCGGGGTTCTTCTGTCAGAGCTCTTGGGCCAAACCAAGGTGATAACCATGACAGTGATGATGTGGTTCCTCCGGCCAGGCTTCCTCTCATTAATCACCAATTTCAACCACCAGCATATGTCATCGGTGATCGGCAATTTGCACCAAAAAATGAGCCGTCAAACTGCCTACATATGCATGGAATGTAAAGACTCAATTCAAACTTTCCCAATTTCTCCTTTCATCCTTGTTAGGTTGATTCCCATACCTTACTTACGAAGAAAATAGCATCAAAATTTTCCAATGGAGGATACTGAGAGATCCAACCATGTTCAACAGCCTCAATGGTGAAAGAATTTGAAATTTTGAGTCAGGTTAGAAAGTTTTGCAGCGAGTTGGAAGTGGTTGGAACTGCTGGGCTATGATTTAAATAGATTCTATCATGCAAGTAGTAATAGAGTAGCTCATCTATATCGTCACCATGGAACTCAGGACTCTAAACTGCCAATCCAAATATAATTTTCTTCATGCGATCTGAAACTAGATATGATAATCGGAATAGTACAGGAGGAAAATTGTACTTGTTACCATGCATTGAGAAAATTTCGAGAATTTGAAAATTGGGAAGATTCAGAATACGAAAGCCAACATAACACATGCAAAGAAATTAGTAAAACTCATGAAGAATTGACTCAATACTCTTCAGTCTTAAACTTGAGTATAAAATTCTAATTCCTCGAGAATGTTACAAGAAACAGCAATAAAAAATGAATAATTGCAATAACTCATTTTGAACTAATACAAGCATTAGCAGCCAAAAAATTAATAATTGCAGTAGCCCGTTTTGAACCAAGGATGGAAGAATAGAAAAGAACAGAGTACAATGGGAGAACCTATCCAGATTTCTTTGTAACTGAAACCTTTCTCTTCATGCGGCTAAAGGGGCCAACTGTGCTATCCATAATATACATGTATATAACTTGACTCCAAGATTTATAATATGCTAAACCCTCATAATACTCTGGTGCAAGTTCCCTCACCTTGTGGAGCTTGTTTCCAGGAATTCTTGGGAAATCATGGTGCTCA
>JAVXUL010000006.1:4328777-4343956 GCA_035590515.1 Trichilia minutiflora | reverse complement strand
ACAAGGTGATGCAGGTCAGAACTCAGGACTTAGGATGCCCGGTATTATATCAGTTCTTAAGCACTCAGATTTCCTGACATGGTGCGGGGGATTATTTAGCCTGACGTGATCAAAGATTGAGAAAGAAAGAGGTGTTATACAATGCTTTTTCACTTATAACTGAAACACAATAACTGCATTATCATAGATGGTGTTTAAATACATTACAAGTAAAACATCCTGAGGAAAGAATTCATCTCACGGATAATACTTTTTCAGCATCTCAGTATTCCATGACTTATTAAGGACATTATCATCTGGCCTTGCCAATTTATAAATCTTTGGCCTGACTGCTCTGATTACTTGGTAGAGACCTTCCCAGTTAGCACCTAAGGCTCCCTTGACCATCACTCGAGTATTCAAAGTGATCCTTCTGAGAATAAGATCTCTTTTTTGGAAGGACCGAGGTTTAACTTTTTTGTTGTAAGCACAAGAAACTCTTTGCTGATGGGCAGTCATACACATCAAGGCACAGTCTCTGGCTTCTTCGCACAAATCGAGCTCCAGGCACAGTCTCTGGCTTGCTGGTATAGTAGATAGGTTTTTATATTTTCTGATTGTCTTCCCTTACCAGCACTGAACTGACGGCGTGCTGGCTGACCGCGAGGTAGAGGTATAACATTTCTTTCGACAAAGGAGTGGCCAGATGTGGGACTGAGGCTGGGTAGACTTTGAGTTGTTAGAATGAACTCTCACATTCTTCGTCTTATTTTATATTCTTGCCCTTCCTCATGGCCCTGAAAAAAGGGAAACACTTGTCAATGAACTTAGAGATGAATCGGTTGAGGGCCACTAACCTCCTGATCAAGCTATTTAATTCCTTCAAGGTCTTGGGGGCTCTCAGGTCCATTATAGCCTCGATACCTCGTTCACTGATCATGATATCCAAAAACTTCCCAGACCTGACACTGAATGCACACTTCTTGGGATTGAGCCTCAAATTATACTTTCTGAGGAGGGAGAAGTCCTGCTCTAGGTAAAGGGTATGATCCTCAGTTTTGGAGGATTTCACAATCATGTCATCCACATAGACCTTCATGGAACTTCCAATCAACAATTTGAACACTTTGTTTATGAGCCTCTAGAAAGTGGCTCCGACGTTCTTCAATCCGAAGGACATCACTTTGTAATAATACAGCCCCTGATCAATAATAAAGGCTATCTTATCTTGGTTAGCAAGATGCATGGGTATTTGATTGTATCTCGAGAAGACGTTCATGAAGCTCAATAATTCATTTTTGATAGTGGAGTCCACTAACTGGTCGACCCGAGGCAGAGGGATACTGTCTTTAAGACAGGCTTTGTTGAGATCGGTGAAGTCAATGCACATCCACCAGCTTCCATTAGGTTTCTTCACCAGCACCACGTTTGCCAGCCAGCCAGGATACTTGATCTCCCTGATGAATCCAGCCATAAGCAGTTTGTCGAGCTCCGCCCGAATAGCCTTCTGTATTTTCGTATTAAAAACCTTTCTCTTCTGTCGGACCGATTTATAGACAGGGTTGATGACTAACCAATGGGTCATAATGCCAACATCTATCCCCGATATATCCTCATAACTCCAAGCAAACAAATCCTTATTTTACTCTAAGGTCGTAATTACTGCCCTCCTTAGGTCAAGAGTCAGTTGATTACCTAATCGGATCATCTGGTCAAGATGTCATTCATCCATTGCCACGCTTTTCAGAGCTCTACTAGTTTCAAAATCGGGCTTCGAGGTATGCTTCTTTTTATAACATCATCAAGGGAGGAAGATGTCGTCAGAACGTCGGTTATCTTAATTCTTCAGGGGCTGGTATACCTTATATCCTGACATTTGCTTCCAAATGTTCTTCCTGGATACATTACGTTTTTCAGGTTGAGGTAGTGAAACAGGACCTTGCCTTCCTTTGATTACCTCTGACAATCCCAATCCCGTCTCCAACTCAGAATTTCAGCTTCAGATAGTAAACACTTTCCATCGCTTTGGTATTCCAGAAGAGAGGTCTCCCCAACATTACAGAGTAAGGGATCTTCAATTCTACTACCTGAAAGTTCACCATGACTGTCCATTGATAAAGCTTATCGTCTATGATCACGGACAACTGTACTAATCCTAAGGGAATATTGTAGAAGTTCCCGAATTCGTATAGGGCCAAGTCATCCGGGGTCATCTCCAGATCCTCTATGCCTAGGGAGTCTAGGGTATCTTTGAAGATGATATCCGCTGAACTTCTTATATCAATCAAGATCTGACTAACTTGCTTGGATGTTATCCCTATAGCCACTACTAACGCGTCATCATGCGGGTAGTGTACTCCGACTTTGTCTTCATCGGTAAGCAGAATGGGGATGGTAGCAATCCTTAGCCTTTTATCAGCACGTACATTCATTATGTGCGTGTCTGAAAAATGACTGGGCAGAGAGTAATGCACATAATTCTTGTGCGCTTTATTTGATAGTCTTGCCAGGATAGGCCCACCTGAGATGACTAAGATACCCTAGTCAGGTCTCGGGGACCCATCATCCTCATAGTGTTGGATCGCACTTGGGTTATTTTGCTGACTATCTGAGATATAATGGGTGAGATAATTATTTTTTATAAGTATCTCAATCTGAGCCTGCAGGTCTTCACACTGATCCGTAGTGTGACCCTTCTCCCCATGATACTTGTAAAATCTTCCCTTACTCTTTTTCTATACTTTGACCTTCATATTTCGGGGTTAAGGGGCCAGCAATCCTCTATACTGAGCATCCTCATACACTTCCGACATAGGGGCTTTGAGGGATATAAAATTATAAGTGGCTACCTAGGCCACCCTCCTCGGGTGATCTCTTACCTGTTAGAATCTAGGAGGCTTTTCTTCCTTTTTTGTCTCTTAGAGGGGCCTCCTCCGACCCTTATCTCTTCTATCACACCCGAGGTTCCCATAGCGATCTCCCCTGTCCTTTCGCTGAGGAGCTGAGGGCTGCTCTCTCCTGGCCAGGGCGGCTCCCCCCTCCTCTTTCAGTTTTAGGAGCATCTCCCCTTCTATCTCAATTTCATCTAGCAGCTTACTCTGGGAAGCCTCATAAGTATCCACCGTCCGTCGGTGGATGGCGTACCAGGCCCTTTCCACCCTTAGACCCCTCTTCAAACCTTCTAAGGCCAGGGGATGGTGGTACCACCCAATTTTATAACCTCTTTATGGTACCTCCATACAAAACTTTTTAGAGTCTCTCCTAGCTCCTGGCGTATAGACAGTAGGGTGTTCAGGTTACGATTTGAGGCTATGTCTCCTCGAAATTCATTTTCGAAAGTTGCTACCAACTAGGAGAAACTATTGATGCAGGCTAGTGGCAAATTTTTAAACCATCGTCGAACGGGTCCTTTCAATGTTAATGGGAAGGATCGGCACATCTACTGATTAGTCAGCCCCTGAATCAATATCATTTTTCAAAATGTGTCCAGGTGTAAGGAGGGGTCGAACTTCCCAATATAAGGGGGCAGCTGTGGCATTTTGAACTTCCTGGGTAGATGAAACTCTAGGATTTCCTCGTTGAAAGGGGAGGTGAATGTGAAAGGGCGAACAATATCAACCCTCGGGTTTTCTCCCAACTCAACTCCCTCCTTAGCCTTCATTTCATACAGCATCTTCCTTACACATACTTTTACCTCCCTTTTGCTTACAGCTGTGACGCCTTCCCTCTTTTGGGCGTGTTTTTCATTGAAATAGCATCTCATGTCTGTGAAAGCCAAACTGTGCTGAGTCTTAGTCCCACTCGCCATGTCATAGTCTCTATCACTTTCACCCCTTCTTCTGTCACGCTCTTCATAGATTTTGAAGGGAGTGTTGAAGCCTGGGAAGGCAGGGGGCTCATTTGCTAATCTCTCAATCGTCTTGACTTTTCCCTTCTGCAAAGTGGTCAGTCGAGCACAGGACACCCGTCTTTCAGCTTCAATTGATTCTCTTATTGTACCGATGTTGGTTAGGCCCGACTTTCTCACCTTTCTAAAGGGTGTGGCACTTTTCATCCTTTCAGGTGGGCAGGCTCTCATGTCATACATTGCCTGATATCCAGGAGTTCTTTCTCTAATTTGTCCGCTTTGCTCACCATTAATCTAGTCAGGTGATCATCTTTCAGTCGGGATTCATCGACGATGGAGGGGATAACACATTTCTCTCGTTCGTGTAGGGCCCTATGAAACTAGATTCCTTCGTTCCCCTTCTTTGTTCTTCCATTTTTTCAAAACAAAAAATACTCCAAAACTTTCTGGATTGCTCTTACTTCCTTCTTCCTCGCTGAATGGCTCTATAAGTGGCTTTTTGTTAAAGTTTCCACAAACGACGCCAGCTATTGAGGTGTGAATGTGAGTATGACTGTTGTGTCGATGGATCCACGTCAAAAAGGGCGGCTGACCGGATCCTTCCTTGCAGAGCTTCACTTCAAAATCCCTACAAGATAATAACACGTTAGAAGTCACGCCGAGTGGGGGTCTCAGCAGAGAAACTCCGATGCCTAAGTCAGCAAAAATATGAAAAATGGAGCAACAAATTCCGACGAAAGGAGAAAGGAAAAGAAAGCTCAGGTAAAAAATAGAGCGAAAATGAAGCGGAATTAGAACACCTTGTTTGTTGAATTTGCCTTCTTATATAGGGCCCTTAGGGATGTAACTGAAGTGACTTGGCATCATAGAATGGGAATGATGGATGGCCAGTCTTGGGATAGAGTACTAGCCGCTTTTATTTAAAGGATGTGACGTCTGTCAAGCTTAATGCTATCAGTCCTACTGAGCTTTGACGGGAGATGGGACAGATGTCTAAAATTTGTCAGGACGGCGCTTCTTATTGTAGGGTCCTTGATTAGCAATCATTCCTATTTTTGATAATTTCCAAGGGCTGATGGCAGAATCAAGCTTCTCCGGGAGGCAGTGATCAAGGGGCCTGGACGATGGTCAGTCAGAGACCCGGGGGGTATGAGTAAGGGTCCTTGAGAGGCTTTTGGTAGGCAGTTGAACTGTTGAGACACATGAGTTAGGGAGTCCGGGTGACGGGTAGTTAGGATCCCTAAAAGGCATGTGATCAAGGTTGGGGTAATAGATAGTCTGATTCCTGAAAGAATAAGTCAAAGAGCTTGGATAGTGGATAGTCAGGGTTCCTGAGAGGAGAGACCAGGTGACACCGTCGGGATGACAGATATCCGTTTGAGAGGTGGATAGTCAGGGTTCCTAAGGGGAGAGACTAGGTGACACCGTCGGGATGACAGATATCCGTCTGAGAGGCCTATGCAAATCATTCGAATTTTTATCCAAATAATAATAATAATAATAATAATAATAATAATAATAATAAATATTGAAAATGTTAGGAGGAAAGCACATTATACAAATTAGATTCCTTGAATCAATTGAAACACAATAGAATAATTTTTACTTTCTTTTATTTTTATATTAATCTATTTAAGTCAAACAAACAGAGATATTCTAAACATAATATAGCCGTAAGCAAGTACGGTAGCATGCGCAAAAAAACCAATCAAAAACAATATAAAAACATAAACAATTTTTACGTGGAAAATCCCCAAGTATGCAGAGAAAAGTTATGGGATCATTCAAAATTTTCACTATCAATATAATTTGGGTACAATCTCTTTAAATAAAATTAGAGGCATATATTCATAACTTCTCACAAGGATAATCTTACCCAACAAAAAACTCTATTACCTGACTGAAAATTCCAAATCTAATTTTCACTGTTCAAAATGAAGAATAATGAGTGTGAACATGCTCACAAAATTTTAACTCAGTCAGACTACAAATCACCATTTTATCATCCCCGTAAGAAAACTAGATACTATTAAAAACCGTAAAAAATCAGTTTAATACCCCTGATTTTAACTTTCAATATTTGAAGATCTAAAACTCTAATTAATAATTTTACTGTTTAAAATGAAGAAATATCAGTAGAAAACATCCCAATAAATTTTAGATCAATCAGACAATAAATGATCACACGATTTTGAGGTTGATCAAAATTATTTATGTATTTTTTTTTCAACATCTCTCTCTCTTCTCCTTTTGTGATGTTTTTCTCATTTTTCTTCTATTAAAGATTTAATAATCAAATTTAAAATAATTGATCACTCAAAATGACCAAATTACCACCTACTTTATTTAGACTTAAGAAGCTTAAATGAGCTTAATATATTTGGGTCATCCTCTACATGAAGGGAAACCTAATCCAAAAACTAGTGATATGCAAATCTTCTATGTCGAGGAGAAAGGTGAAGGAAAAAGGATCGCGCGACTATAAATACTCCCTTACATATTCGAATTCTATACACTTCAAAATCTCAAATAAATTTAAACATTTGAATTGTGCAATTTACGTAGGAATTCTTCTACTAGCCTTCTAGAAGGGAGGTGTGATTTTTCTAGTAGTTTTTTAGAGAAATGTTTTTGTATTCTCGTTATTTTGTAAAAATAGTAATAAAATATTTGTTCGAATTGTTACTTAAACATAGTCCAAAAAAAAAAAAAATGGTAAACCATGTTCAATTATTGTATCCTCTTTCTTTATCGTTTTTCTATGTTGATTTATACTCTATTATAAATTTGTCACAATAATTGATAGGCGGATTACTAGTGTTGACTCTCTTTTACAATTAGTATTAAAGAGGTGGGTATAATTGATAGATCAAATACTACTAATTTCTCTCCCTACAATTGTTATCAAAATCAATACACTGAAAGGGAAAGTAACCAAGTTTTTCCCAATTGAAACATTCAATCCAACCCAAAGGAACCCAACTGATCATGAAGAGAAAAACAGAGCTACAATGTAATTATTGTCTAGAATATGGATCTCTCTTATTTTGCTTAACCGTCTCTTCCACATGATATCCCTATAAAAGGAAAAGCAAGTTTACCCTGCCGGATGCTTCAGGGGCTGTCGGTTTTGAAAACGATGATCCGGGGTGTCCTGAGCTCTATAATTTTCCAGCGTTCTGAGTTTTATTTTTTTCTTTGCTAATGACTAAAATACCCTCAAATTCACTAATGGAGATTGACAGATATTATTGGCGATATTAATGGCACTTGTCCTTAAATGTTGTTTCAGCAAACCTCAGGACTAAAACTGTTGTTACCCCGATGTTAAACTGTTCCAAGTTTTTCTATAGAGGATCCTCTGGAAATTGAAGAATAAAAAAAAGTCATCCATGTTAGGTTACGTTACCAAAAGATATCTCATAAGTTGTTCATAGAAATAGAATAGAATATATCTTTAGCTTTATCTGCATTATTTGTACCTCATTATTATTTGTATATTAAATCTATTTTCTATCCCTATATAATTCGAATGATCAAATCAATTATTCATTGTTAAAAGAATGAAGTTTGGTAAATATAAGTAATGATATGGATGGATAGTAGAGAAATGAATTATTTTTCTTTCTAGAAAACTAATAAAGTATATTATACTATATATATATATATATATATATATATATATATATATATATATTATTCTCAGTGCATGTGTCTACTAGTTTTCAATGTTAATAGTCTCAACAAGTTTGTTAAATAAAAAACATGAGAAAATTTTAATATAAGTTCTAACTTTTTCAAATTTCATTTCACTCGTGAATATTTTAATATTTTATCTTTTATTTTGTTAATAATTTATTTTATTCTCTTGAAGGGAATAAATAGACTTTCAATCATTTTTATGACTGAAAGTCTATTTATTCCCTTCAAGAGAATAAAATAAATTATTAATAAAATAAAACTTTTTATTTTTTTAGGATTGTGTGATTAAACGTACGATCCTAAATTCGATTTTTTGGGTGTATTTATGATTTAAATGAGAGGTCGTGACGGTTGGATATTGCGTTAGCTTCCTCCAAAGATTGGATTAGTCAATGTGTACATAAATTGGTTGGACATCTTGGTTACCAAAAAAAAAAATTCTTCATATTAGATGGAAATAATGGAATTTAGTATTGTAGACTAAAGTGAAATAAAAATGAAATATAAGGAATGTTTATGGCACAATGACAATGTCAATCTAATTCAGTAAAGCAAAATTTTGTAAAAAGTTTGAGACTAAAATGAAATTATCCCGTAATATTAGGAGTCATAACGATCTAAAACATAGCCCATTCATGATACCTTACAAGCCCAATATGTTTTTCAGACCTTAACCTGGCTGGCTATTTATAGTTTGTGGGCTTTCGATGGACGCATACACAGACTACGGTTTACTTCAGCATGTGTACGTTGTACGTGCATATGAACGCTTCGAGGGCGGAAAGACCAACGTAACTTTATGTATTGACGAAAATAACCTTCCAGTTCAAAGGAAATAAGGGGCTGGCTCAGTAAACTAACGTGACACCTGAGAGTAGTTGCTATACAAAAGAAACAACAAACCGACCGGCCGATCATTCTTCGCCAAATGAAAACCTCAGTTTTTGTAAACACCATTAATAATTACTCTAATCCTCTAATTGTTTCTCCTCCAAATTTTTTCAATCGTTTTTCGTCACCTTCCCTAGAAAATAAGAATAAGGAATTACTTTACATTTCCCGCTCAAAATGGTTTGGCAACCACCCCAGAACATTAAAATTCCATCCCATCGAAGCTGCTGGATCATCAGATTCATCGAGTTATGGCGGGTGGGATGATTTGACGCTTGTTAGTGACACCGTCACTTCGGATGAGTTGTCTCTGTTGCGTAGTTTTTTTGTTTCGACTGGGATTGATGATAAAAAGTACGTCTTTATGTTCATTTTAGGGCTTGTTTGCGCTTTTTCTGTTTCTAGGGTGAGAATTTCATCAATAATTGTGTTTCCAGCAACAATATTATTTTTTGCAATTGGGTTTTCATTTGGGTTTTTTCGTGGTGGGTCTTTCAGTGAAAGTAGTGTAGGTAAGAGAAAGTCAAAAGAGGAAATTCTTAGACTTTACAGTGAGAAATTGGGGAAAATATTGGATTTTTTTGATGGGTTTGAAGGTAAAGTCGGAAACTTGAAGAGTGATATACAAAGAGCTATTGATTGTAATAAAGTTTCACTTGGTGATTTGGAAAATTATTTCAATGTAGTGGAATCAATAAATTTATCAGCGGCAAATGCTAGAAATGTTGTCGAGACTTGTATTGTTAATGTGGGCAACTCTGATAATGTGCTAGCTGAGAACCAAAAATCAAGTAAAAAGAGGAAAGAAATTGGTGAAGTTGGGATTGACTGGTTACAATTTTTTGGGGGTTTATTTGGAAAAAAGGTGGTTACTTCAAAGCCTAACAAAGTGAAAGATAATTCAAGTTGTGGAGATGGAGAATCTGTTAATGTCAATAAAGGAATTGGGAATTCAAGTTTTTCTCAGGATTTTCCAAGTAAGTTTGCTTTCAATCAAAATCGGCATGGAAGAATCAAGATGGAGTTGCAAGATGAAAGAATTGATTTGGGGGAAATGGGTGCAAATGCCAAGGGACTTATGGGGAAGGATGAGTATAGTTACCAGGATAACAGATTGCAATTCATGAATAATCATCGTGTCTCCCTAAATAAGGATTGTAAAAATGAAATTAAAACATGGGAATCACATGATAATTTGTGTGATTCAGCGGATCTTGGGTTTCGTTGGAAGCTTATGGAACGTGAAGCTTCCTTTTTACGGGAGCGCATGCTCAAAAAATCTAGTGGCGCTTATAGGTCTTCTCATGATGGAGAGAAGGATGAGAATGAGATTTACAGTTCCATTTTGAGAGAAGAGAAGGTGAATACTAAAGATGATTACCATCAGAAAGATCAATTGTCTGCTCATGGGAGTGAGGTTGGTTCCTCTTCGTCATCTGTGTGTACAGAAGATGTGGCATTTGATAGGTGTCTTACAGAGGCTAATGGCCTTTTAAAACAAGCCAAAGAGTGTATGAGTAGTGGTTGGGATGAAGAACATGCAGAGATGATATTGCATGAGTCTGCCAAGTTACTCTCCAATGCAATAGCTATGAAGCCCATGAGTTTGTTAGCTGTGGGCCAGTTGGGCAACACTTATCTTCTTCATGGAGAGTTAAAACTACGTGTTAGTCGCAAGCTGAGAAGACTCCTTTTGGAAAATGATCTCATATCTATTGACAAACAGAAAAGAGTGTGCAGGGATCTAGATTATCAGTTTGCAAGTAAAGAGAAAGTTGCATCTCATCTTGTTGATGCATGTGAAGAATGTGAAGAACTCCTTGTAAAGGCTGGCCGAAAATATAGGTTGGCATTGTCAATTGATGGAAATGATGTGAGAGCCCTCTATAATTGGGGTCTTGCACTCTCCTTCCGCGCACAACTGATTGCAGATATTGGACCAGTAAGCATTGCCACTTGATCTACTGAGCTTGTTTATGCCATTCCTATGGAAGTTTCTTATTTACTAGTTTTGGTTGGCCAATACTCTAGCAATTTGGGCTTAATGGCTTAAATATTTCAGTGTCAATTCTTCTAACTACTCCAACATCTATCTCACTGTTTGGTTGATATGAAGCTACTTTTTTGTGGATTGGAAAGTTGGTTTACAGAAAATTTTAACCTAATTGTTCCTTTCAAATTTCAGGAAGCAGCCTTTGATGCCGACAAAATATTCTTGGCTGCAATCGATAAGTTTGATGCTATGATGTCTAAAGGCAATGTTTACACCCCTGATGGTATGTTTAATTTCTTTCTTTTCTGTGAAATTATAAGAATTATAGTGGCTGGATGACTAGTATAATTGTCATGCAATTCAGTTCCTTTTGATATTTATATCCCATTTACATTTTAAATGAATACACTACTGATGAAGTATGAAGGCCTCTTGACCTTAGAAATTTATGAATTACAGCTCTGTTTAGATGGGCTGTCGCATTGCAGCAAAGATCTCGCTTACGGCCAACTAATAGTAAAGAGAAGGTAAAGTTGCTTCATCAGGCTAAGAGACTATATGAAGATGCTCTTCATATGGACTCTGACAATCTCCAAGCAAGAGAAGCCTTGTTGTCATGTGTATCAGAGCTTAACTATGATGACTTTTAGTGGTCTCTGAAAACAGAGTCATGGTCATCTTTTCATTACTCCCTCCTTGTTTTCTCTTATGGGTTGCAGTCTCTGTTTAGCACGTATTTGTTGGGTATTTTTCTGTCATCCTTTTGTGTTTGTGACTGTAAAATTACAAATATAATTTGATAATAAAAGGGATAAGATGAATAATATTATATTTGGTTTCTGTCAATACACGTGATATTTCATTTGATCTTCCTTCCTTTATGCTTGTTTGATTCAAGGTGTTTATAGTTTTAAGATGTCTACAATTTGCGTAGAGAAGTATCTCAGTTGAACAAGTTGACGCTTCAGGTGCAAATTGTGCATGGGAAGAAACTCTGTTGACTGCTACAAATGAAGGATACAAAACGAATAAGTATGATAGTATATGTATTTGAATTTTAGTTTTTTGATTTCTCATATCATAAAAACTTTTAAGTTGTTCCACTTATTGTCATCGACATCATCATTAATTGATCAATGCACAAGTTATTTACCTGGATATTATAGCTGCTTTCACAAACTCTTGGGATATGAAAGCAGACTCTCGGTTCATTTTAGGGTGTTTGTCTACCACATTTATGACTGCAAAGCTCAGATGCTTTCAACATAATTTGTGTTAATATGGATTCAAATTGCATCTGATATGATGGACTGATACTAACTTTGATGAATAACTGGAGTCCAAGCACAAACTTTGAGCAGCAACTATTAGTTTTATAAAAATACACAAACTTTTATGTAGCAGTTAATGAACATAAACCAGTATTAGGTATAAAACTGATCCAAGGTCAATCATACAATTCCATGGAAAAGAGAAAATAAAGAAGCTATACAGAACAACTTTTCTATCCTGAAATGGCGATCAAATAGCAGCAAAAAGAGTTTCTTTTTACATTTTTTTGATTTTTTTCTTGCTCCTGTAATCCTCTATAAAATATATAATTTAGTTTGTGTAATATAATTTTCAATAAATTTATTATAAGCTGTCAAGCCAAACACCATGTCCATGTTGTCTTGTCATTTAAAGACAATGATGCTTTGAAGCTTGGATCTGCATATGATTAAAGTGTTGATTCTCTGCTGCCGCCATGGACCTCAAACGTTCCCGAAAAACCCTCAACATTCCTGTAAAGGTAACCATTCCTCTCAAGGTGCAGTCCTCTTCAACAACCCAGACGTAACTCACACGTCGTGCCAATGCCTGCATGATCACAGCCATCAACGAGCTCCATGGATAACAAACAATTGCGTCTGATGTGCTCACACCTCTGGCTGAGTTCCCTCCGCTCTTGACGCTTCTTCCTGAGCCTGTACTGGACTCGTCATCTGATGAAGACGAATTTGAAGCAGACGAAGAAATCCCAGAGTCGTCTTCCATCAACTCTAGAAAAGCCCCCAGGTTCTTTTCTTCCATCTTGTTTTTTACCAACTTTAGCAGGTCCTTGGGTGCTCTACCGCAATCCATATAAGCCATCAGATCACCAACCGAGAGGGTTGCTATAGCGGCTGCTACCATCTCATCGCATGAATTGAGTGAAAAAGGTGAAATATCACCAACCAATTTTCCCTCGTCATCAACAATGGCTACGGAAGTTTGTTTAATATGGGACTGAGTAATCAAGGGCAATGCATAGACCGCCGGCTCATCATACTGGATGGTGAAAATGTCGGCTTGGTTAATGATGTTCAGCGAGTTGATGAGGTGATTTGTGGTTGGGCTTATAAGTCCGATGCAATTGAGAAAGTAGCGAATTATGTCTTCATGTGTTAGCCAGCAATATTCACATTCGTTGTGAAAGGTTGATTTTAAGGACGGTTTCAGCACAATCTTTTTTCTTGACGCAAGTGGAATGACAAGATTCTGTGCTCCTTCCAGCATCAAATCTATGGCGTCTAATAAACTGTAAATTATACGGCAACAATCTATTAGCAGTCAGACAAATTTCATTAACTATGGTATAGAATATAGATCAAGAAAAAAAATTACAAACCTAGCATTTGGTTCCAAATGTCTTACAATCCCAGAATTTTTGGGCAAGAGAACCGAAACAGGTGATTGAAGTGCAGTTGCGGGGTTCAACAAATTCTCTTCCTTACTCAAGAAGCAAATGATATCCACCATACCAACTTTCCCAATGCATCTACACGAATTCTGATCAATATCCGAAACGGCTGCTGGGACTTTTCTTTTCCAGGCAGAATGATCGCAGCTCCAAACGCTTATATAACTCTCACCAAATGTTTTGAGAGCCGACAAGGCGTCCGAAACGGTGACTGAACACGCCGACAGCGACCTGAGTGGCGGCTTTCCAATGCATAAGTCGGAGACTGCAATCGTTGATAATCTCACTGCCATGCACAACGCAGAGAAGCAAACAACAAAGAAAAAGAAACGGAAATGGAGAGAAATCAGAAAATATAAGCACAGAAAAAAGGAGAGCTTGCTTTCCTGGAAGGTGAGGTTAGAACTAGAAATTCTTCGAGTCTCAAGAGAGATGGAGTGCACAAAGCTTAACATTTCGTTTCAGTTAAGAAGGACAGGATGTTTATAGCCAAGCAGTTACCAGGGAGAAGAGGTCAGTCTGATGTATTAATTATTCGGCTAAACAAAAATACCGTACACAGATGAAATTAGTATGAATGGCCCATGTGACCCAGAAAAGGAGAGAGATTTTCAGATTTTCTATCGTCTACAAATTACAAGAAAATTTTAGACCATACGATTTTAATCACTGTTCTGTATCTTATATTATTTAAATATAAATAACGAGATACTTGTATAATTGTAACTTGCGTAAAACACAGAAATGTCTGTATAATTATAATAGAACTATGTAATTTTTATAACATTATAATAAAATATACATATTTTAAAATTAAATTTAATTTTGTTTTTGAATTCACTGTGACTCCATTATAAATTGAATCGATCAATGTTCATTGGGCCAAAAATTTTACAATACAAATATAAATTCATTCATATTCATGCAATACAAAAAAGTTACCCAAAGTAAACAACTAAGATATGTGAGAAATAATAATAACGTAATAACAAATTAATTTGTACCGTTAGTATTAATCTTTGTTTGCTTTTATACATGTTGTTTTTCACCCCTCTTGTAAATATTGTGAGCGTCTCCCCTTTCGAATATTTGTGGAAATAAATGCTCTTAATGTAGTCCATTTGAGTTTGAAACGTTTATTTTTTTTTTGGGTTTTATTGGTTGGCTATTTCTTGACTAAATTGGGAGAAACATTTTGTATAAACGTTGAGGACAACCAATTCTTTTTTCTTGTATAATGGTCGTGGCAATCTTGTGAATGAACTTGAACAAGAATTTAGCTCCATCTGCTAATGTGGTGTTAGGTAATTGACAATTTGTCGACATTAGATTTTAAATATCGTTTGGCACCCCAGAAGGCCATCTATTAATGAGTCATTGAGTGTCTCAATTAATCTGTTTTTGATTTCTTTATGAAGTTATTAATGAGTGAGTCATTGAGTATCTCAATTACTTTGGCCAGTTGTGGGAATAAATTTGTCTGTTTTTTGGAAGTAGACTTTAATGAATTTTGTTAACAAGTAGCAGTTGTTAAAATTTTTATATTTATTATTTATAATAATTTTGAGTATTTCATATAATAATTAATAATAAATTTCAATATATTATAAAATATAACTTATCAAATATATATACAAACTTTATTGAGTGAGCATATTTGATTTATTGGTCTATAATTACCCTCAGTAAATGAAAAGATATTTATTATTTTGTATAAATATATGGGTTTTGGTAATGGGCTCCTTATGCACTTCTTCAAATTTTTATATTATAATTTTTTAAAATTTATAAAAAGTAATTATTAATTATTATATTAAATAAAAAATTATTATAAATAATAAATATAAAAGTTCATAACCCTCGTTAGAAGTGGTGAATATTTTTAAATCAATTCAAACTATCAAATTATAAAATTCTAGTATATAACCTAAGAGGAGAGATGAATTGAGTTTTTCAAAAAATTTTAGTTACCTTAACTAGGCCCAACCACAATTATAAACAATTCAATTAAAGCATAATGAATATAAAATAAGATATGGCTACAT
>JAVXUL010000006.1:4264144-4314451 GCA_035590515.1 Trichilia minutiflora | reverse complement strand
ATAGATAGATAGATAGAGAGAGAGAGAGAGATACATACATATATATAATTCTTTAAAAAGTTAAAAAATTGTGATAATTATGTATATGTTTAATTTATGATAAATTAAATATATTTACTTGTTATTTTGATAATTATCCAAGAGTATATTTGTAATTAGACTTAATGATGAAAAAATTCGTATGTTTATTAAATTAAATAGATAATCATTTAATTTTTATTTATTTTTAATGCTTAAATACTTTTATTTTAGCAATTTTTATTGGTCCATTTGTTGTCATTTTGATTGGTTACATTTATGGATAATTATTAATTAATAATAATGAAAAATTGAATAAAAATCATCATCTCTTTCTTTTGATATATTCGGCCACTATTGAAATCATAAGGGTTTTTGTTTTTTTAAACTTTCAAATTGAAGAAAAGAGTTTTTTCAAGACTTACAAAAGTATAAAGGGTGTAGATTGAAAAGGTTGAATTGTTTTCTAACTTTATTTCATCAAATCTTTGCTTTAGATTAGGTAAAAATTCAAAAACCCTCGCATTTTATTCCATATATAAGTTTATAGGTTGAATATGTATGTAATAAAACTATAGATTCCTACAAATAAGTCATCATTTGATGTCTGAAACACTTTGAAAACTCAATATGTAATATAAATAGTCTCTAGATCTATTCAATTGAGGATTCAAACAACAAACACTAAGACTTAACATGAGTATGATTGATTACTATAACAAAACATAGAAACTAGTTAAAAGTTTGAGAGCTATAAGCAACAACATCTCAAATAAAAAACTTACCATACTTTTGATGGAAGGCTTAAGGCCAAATTACAATCCTATAGTTATGAACACATTAGTAAATACTGGAAAAATGATTGAGCAAGATGTGTCCGCTTCACTTTTGAGCTTTGAAAGTAGACTAGAAAAATTTACTCCTCATAGTAATTATAATGTTCCACCTGGTATGTCTGTAAACTTTGTTCAAGCAAATAATGGCCAAAGAAGAAATTGGAATGGAAATGAGAGATATATGCAGTATAAGAAAAGAAACTATAGAATGAATCAAGATGGTTATGAAAGTTGATTAAGTGATTAATTGTGATTAGGGTTAACAAGCCATTAATCATGCAATATGGTTCCATAAACACAAAATCAATGAAATGAAGGCAAGATTCTCCAATCGTTGATAGAGATTGATGAAGATCTAATTTAAAACTATGAAATCTCCAAAAAGCAAAACCCAAATGGTTAAGCCTCTGCTTAGCCAAAAATGGGAGAGAAGAGAGTTTTTTGATTTTCTTGTCTTTTTGATAAAAATGGCTTAATTTCTTAAAAATTAGAAATTGACACTTATTTATATATCTTGCATCATTTACTTAAGTGCCTTGATATTTAAATTAAAGACAAATAGGTCTTAAAGTTCGTCAAATAAGCTTTGTAATAGTAAAATACAAAATAACAAGTTTGCCTTCATTAATCACATTAGTACCAAACTTATCCTAAATCCAGTCAAGCTTACTTTGACAAAGTTTATTTTAATTCTATTTTTATCTTTAAATATTAATAGAATAGTATAACTTACTTTAAGTTATATTTGAGTCAATTTATAAAGTTTTTGGGTTTGTTAAACTATTCAACGTATAAATCATTTATACTTTTCATCTAATATTATCTCTAAGAGTACTAGCACTCTTACGGATAATATTTATTCTTTCTAATAGTAAAAATGAACATAAGTTATTGGTTGTGATATTTTGAATTTACTGTGATATTAGTTGTAAGCCGAAATTGATCTTATCAAATTAGTTTCGAATCACTCGAACGCTTAATAATTATAGCTAATATCTAGTAATATACCATAATTTCTAAACTATAATGAAGAGTCTTTATTGAATTTTTTACGTACAATTATATGTTTCATGTAGATCAATTCTTTTCGTTTGTCTAATCCTAACTAAGTTAGAATTCACTGATGTTAAAAATCTTAAACTCAATTTTCATTCAAACTAATAATCATTATGCTATGAGCTTATTACCACGAAACTCTTTCATGTAACTTTAAAATACTTTGGTTAAATCATAGTGATCAAATTTACTATTCATCATGCATATTTTCTAACTTTGCATTTTCAAAAATTAAACTATATATGCATGTTCTTTATGCCTTAAATAACATAAAAGAGGATAAATAGGAACTCTATAATTCAAATCCACCGATTATTCAATTAAATACGTAAATTGAATTAGCAACTCACCAAAGAGTTGTAATTAATCATGGAAAGCTTTAATTTCAACCATATATTGAAAACCCTCTTGACGTGAACAGTGAACCCTAGCCTCTTTTATACTCTTTGAGCTTAAATCTCTGTCAAACTGATAAAATAAAATGTGTAATCAGTACAATTAATTTGGTACAAGAAATGGGGATTTAATTTATTAGAATTTGAGAAAATAAGAAGAAATTGAAATGAAAAAAAAAAAGAAAACAGAGCGAAGAAAAGAATGGGGGAGCGGAAGAGAAAAAATGATCATCCCCCCTATTTACCAATATAATAAAATTATCAAAATACCCTTAAGTATATAAAGGAGAAAAGCTTCTAGAAAAAGATAAAATTGATATTTTATTTATTTTGGTTGATCGAAATACAAATACGATCAATCAAAAGTGTAATTTCTTAATCTTTGTCAGAATTTTGGTAAAGTTCGATCAATCAAAATTGAATTTTGGTTTATTGAAAAACAATTTCTCAATCTCTACCAATATTTTGATAAAGTTCGGTCAACTGAAATTGAATTTCAGTTGACTTAAATTTAATAATTTTCTGTTCTTTTCATTTTTTAGCTTTTGTCTATCTTTATTATAATGTTGTTTTCTCCCTCATCCCAAATCCGATTTCACTTTTATTTGTTTCTACTCGATCATATGTTTATATAGTTGAAGTAGGAAAAATTGATTCATTAATCACATATTTGTTTCAACAAAAATTTAAGTTCAAAGCATAAGTGTATAATCAATACCTCTACGCAAAAATTTCAAAATTCTCTTATTTGCATTTAAACTTTCTCAAATCACTTAAATAACATTTATACGATATCAATTATATAATATTAAGTATCCAATCGTATATTTTATCAAAAATATCATTGTGGAAATAAAATAACTAAAATACTCCTAAGTAAAAAATATGAGTTTTATAACTTTAATTCTTGTATATATAAAATTGACTTGGATTACCTCAGTCCTCAAAGAATTAAATCATTCACTTTCAAAGATACCTATCATCTAGAGTGATAGTACAAGTGTAGCAATAATAACTTCAAATCCAATGCTACATTTTAGAAAAAAAAAACATATAGAATTGACCTTCACTATATTAAAAACAAAGTAACTGCTAAGAAAATTGAAGTCAAATATATGCCAAGTAATAATAAAGTAGCAAACTGTTTGCAGAGGCATTACCCTTTGTCAAACTTGCAGAATTTAGGAACAAGCTAAAAGTCATGCGAGGACCCTTTTAACTTAAGGGTGAGTGTTGAGAATGAAGCAAATTACAACTAGGAGAGAGTTGCTGCCGTGCTAAACCAAGAAGAAGCAACTATTATTGACTTGGTGTATGCAAAATTGGGTAATTCTCGTGAGTTACAATCTAACTCAGCACAAAGAAACAAAACCTTAGACAACTCAGATTTGGTAAAGCAATCATTTGCAGAGCAGGCTGGCATACGTCCTCAACACCTGTCATGATCATCGGAGAAATTCATTTGGCAATGCTACCTGATTTCATACACTTTTAGTCTTCTAGTTTTTTCTAGGTTCCATCTTTTCTTAGTGTAATTAGTTGCAAATTAATTCAGTTTATCAAATTGTATATATACAGTACATTCTATTGTTTATAGATTAAGGAATGTGAACGAAAGTTGCAGCCGACATTTTCTTCATTTCTTCTCTAAATTTCATGTAAAAGTTTTAAAATTGTGAGCCAATAACCTAAAAGCTAAATCCAAACTGAAGCCTTATATAAGCCGGATTGTCAGCCCGTTAATTCAAATTTTACCTCAGATGGGCCGAAGGGAAACTCTTGTTCAGTCCCGTTTGAACCACGAGATAACTTTAACTTTATCAAAACGATTCATTTTCTTCCATCCCCGTGGAAATCGGACAATAGTACTGATGGAATATTAGATACTGACTTTTCACGATTATATTTATATTTATAATCATATTTATATTCAAATATTCATGTTTATTTTAATAATTTTAAATATCTCAAAATTTATTTTATAATTAAAGATTAGAATAGACAATTGAATGTGTGTTATAACGTTAACGAAGTCTTCGTATTAAAAATCGAATAAATAAATATCTTTTTATTTATTTTATAATATTTATAGATATTTTTTTTATTTATATTCTATTCGTTTTTATAATATATACGAATTTATTTTTAAAACGAATATCCATTTTATTTATTTTTAATATCAACATTAATTTTTCTCGAGATCGTATTTACAAAAAAAACAGATGAATATTAACGGATACCGTCTCGGCGAATACTTGCTTCAACTAAGAATCGAGCACGGGTTTGCGATCCAAGCGGAATATTTAAGTGTGGGTATTTAAGTAATTTCATTCTAATTGGCATATTTTTGTAAGGTTTCTTTAGGTTGGTATACTGTTATTATGGGCAGTTGGTTTGGGAACATATTTCTATCAAATTATTAATTCTCACCTCTCGAGTCTCGGCTACCGTATCAAAATCTGAATCGTGAGCAGGGAACAAATTTAAATCTTTATTAGAGCTCATTTTTCTCGTCCTCACCTCAGTTGGAAATTAGGGTTAGTGATTCAAATTTGGAAACTGAAATGTCCGGTAGAGATAGTCGATACGAAGGCAGTAGCGAAGAATCGCGTCACAAGGTTTCGCTTTCTATGATTTTATGGAATAATAAATTTCATATTATATAGATGTAGTTCAGTGATGAAGTGTTTAGTGCAAATTTCATATTATACGGATACAGTTTAGCGTACAGATAATCATATTTTACTGATTTGTGACTTAAATTTTTGGCGCTGCTTTCCTTACAATATAAATCTCTGCTACGTTTTTAGTTGCATCACTTATCTCCATGCTATTGGAGATTGGAGATATGTCCTTCAGACAGCTTACTCTTGGTATCAAATCACAATAAAGTTGATATTATCTAAAGAAAATTCTCGCAAAAGTGTGAAAATTTCATCTCACAAAAAAAATTGGAAAATAGAAGTGGGGA
This sequence comes from Trichilia minutiflora, assembly GCA_035590515.1. Lineage (NCBI taxonomy): Eukaryota > Viridiplantae > Streptophyta > Magnoliopsida > Sapindales > Meliaceae > Trichilia > Trichilia minutiflora. The sequence goes on along the minus strand of JAVXUL010000006.1, from coordinate 4,309,175 downwards.
TAAGTTCAATCGAACTGTTGGGCACTTGAAATAGTTTTGATATTGCAGCTTGATCGATTTTCAAATGTGATTGAGAATGAGCACGTGAGAAGAATGTTTAAAATTTGTATTGTAACTGGTAATTTGGGAAGATGCTAACTTCTGTGGAATTACTTCAGCAGAGTTCCCGTGGATCTGGTCATGAAAGGTCCAGGACTAGAGAGCAAGATAGAGACCGTCATCACAGGCACTATAAGGATAGAAATGCAAGGGATGATAGAAGAACAAACAAAAATAATTATGACCGTCAAGTAGTTCATGATCATGACAGGTTATTATATTCTTGTATCTTTTATTCATACAAGTCTTTTGCTAGTTGCTACTTACATATCTCTCAATTCCTATTGATGCTCTTGTGGAAGTCTTTGATATGAATGTTTTGCTCATTACCCATTTAGAGATGTCCATGTGTGCATGTGCAATATAAACATGTTTTCGCATGTATTCTCATGTATAATATCATTTTTGTAGGAACCGTGAATATAATAGAGACAAAGAAAGGAGGTATCAGCATAGATCACGATCCCGTTCAAGTGATAGATTTAGGAACCGGTCCAAATCACTATCTCCTTCCCGTTCTTCCTCAAAAAGGTATGGAACAATTGTACACATTGTAGACTTTTGAACCTCATTGTTCCTCATTGTTTCGTCATCGTAATTTGGTGGATAATAGGCTTCTCAGACTCATTTTCTGTCCAAGATTGAAGTACTGATTGTGGGCTTAAGTTGAGTTGTTGGGCATTTGGCTTGTTCAAATTGTATCATGCAAGAAAATTAACAGATTTTTGGCTGCCTATGCCCTTGACTATTACCCTACAATAAGGAGGATATGAGTAAAAAATTTGCTACTCAGGTGCCGGAGCTGCATTTAATATCTGTACTTTTAGCCAAATTTTTGTAGTGAAATTCTGAAAGTGCACTTGTGAACTGTTAAATGTTTTTTCCAATTGTTTCAGAAACTATTGTCCATATGCACTGGTAACTGGACATAAGCAAATGGGAAACATTATTACCTGTGCAACCTTTTTTCTCAATCTTTTAGCATCTATAACACTGTTTTGTTATTGTTTCTCACTGTTACTTTTCCACTGATCTATTATTTCTTGCTTTTGATGTGTTGTTTTCTCATTCTGTGAACTGATAAAATAGGACAAGGATGGTGCATATATGTTTGTTTGAAAGCCACATTTCTTCATCATATTTTGTTCCTTCTGTATTTTATCTGCAGCAAGCGGAGAAGTGGCTTTGATATGGCGCCACCTGCTGCAACCGTGCTTCCTGGAGCTACTCTTCAAGGTTTGCCACCAGCCTCTTTTTCACATATAAATCTAACCTCCTATTGACTAATCAAGTATTCCATATTCTTTTAATCCAAATATTTAATTGTAGAAATTGTTTCTTTTTCATTCAAATTTACTGCAATCACCTGTAACTTTTTACATTCTTTACAAAATCTGTTCATTTTAATTTTTATCTAATGGATTTATATGGAATCTGAGGACCATTGTTGTGTTGTTGGCTGTTGTGTGTGGTTGTTTGTTTGTGTTCTGTTTTAACCGGTTGGGTAAGAAGGCAATCTTGGGCTACTTGTCCCACTGTGTTATCCATCGGCGTGACTACTGTAGATTTTATATCCAACGGAGAACCAGTGCATCGATTAGCTGGATCTAGTTCGCCTTCAACCAGCAACAGTTGTCATTGGTAGACTTACACGTATTTCCCTAGCATCTGCGGTGCTGGAATTCATTTCTTACTTTATTATTTGAGTGCTAATATTTAGGTATGGAATAGGCTTCTCTCTATAGTTTTATGACGAGATAGGCTTTTGAGATTTGTCATTCCTAAGATTTAGTAGCAACTTGCGCGTGTAAATTTCTAAGTCATATAACTAATCCTTGCCATTTTACTTTTCTGATTATTATACAGGGCAATTGCCTGGTGTTCCTCCAACAGTTCCAGAAGAAGTGCAAAACATGCTACCTTTTGGAACAACACAGGTAACTATTTTTCACAAAGTATTTCTTTGTCCTTTTTGTCCATGGCTTGTCATTTGTAAATAAATTTTGCTAATTTTAATATATATATATATATATATATATATATAAATATGTTTATGTAATGTTTTCTTGTGTCACAGTTGGGAGCTTTTCCTTTGATGCCAGTTCAAGCCATGACTCAACAGGTAGATAAAGATGTAATGCTTTTTGTTTCTCTTTTTTGGTGGTTATGGTTTATATTTATCACTGTTTGATGTTTGTTCATTGGATTTACTATGTGTTTTCTGTTTGTTGCTCTTTAACAGGCTACAAGACATGCTCGCCGGGTATATGTTGGTGGGCTTCCCCCCATGGCTAATGAACAGGTTTTTCAGTCGTATATTTATTGCTAGTTCTTGTGTTCTCTGAAACAATAAGAAGGCCTGTGTGTTTATAGTCTTGCAAGTTGAACCGTGTTGACATGATGCAGTCTCCTTTTATCTTCTGTTTTCTTTTATTTTCTCATTATGAAATATATTTATCCATTCTATTACCCTCCAAATCCTTTCCTTCTTTCCTTGTTACCTTTTAGCCATTTTTATACTCATATTCTCATAAACATAGTTTGATTGGTCTTATCACTTTCCGTTTAAGAACAGAATTTAACATTGATATATTACTTTATGTGTTGTGTGCTTCATCCCTCCATTCTTTGTATATGTTGAAATTGAATGAGCACCCATTAATTCTGGGCACAATTTGATTTTACCTCAGCAGCAGTTGCCCTCGCGGCCTTTGCTTACCTTGATTTGTTTACTATTTAACATATTCATCTAGTAAATACTGAGAATTTAGAGCATGGTGCTTCTTATCAATATAAGGATGATGTATGGTTGCTATGTTTGAAACAGACAATTGCAACATTCTTTAGCCATGTTATGACTGCTATTGGAGGAAATTCTGCTGGTCCAGGTAATCCAATACACTTATGTATCTGAATGAGTATATATGAATATATCTCACATGTTCTAGTTGATTGTGATCCATAGTTCTGTATTTGAACTTGTAGGTGATGCAGTGGTCAATGTTTACATCAATCACGAGAAGAAATTTGCATTTGTGGAGATGAGAACTGTTGAAGAAGCAAGTAATGCAATGGCATTAGATGGGATTATATTTGAGGCACGTAAATTTCTCTGTTTGTTTTCATTGTTAAGAGTGAATGCTTGAGATTTTAGAATCTTTCAATTAACTTGTTTACTATGGCATAGTTAACTTACTGTTTATTTCTATTGGTAACATGTGATTAGTGGAACATTTATAGTTTGTTATTTGACATGCTCATTGTGATATTACCAGGGTGTTGCTGTGAGGGTAAGAAGGCCTACAGATTACAATCCTACATTAGCTGCTGCACTTGGTCCTGGACAACCAAGTCCACACCTTAACTTGGCAGCTGTTGGACTCGCGCCTGGGTACCTTAGCGCTGTTATTAGTTTGAAGATCGGTTTAAATAATGTTCCTTGGATTGTTGTATCATTAGTTAGTATTTATACTAAGTTGAGTGATTTTTATAGGTTACAGACCGGGTTGTAACCCTCAAAGGGACAGCCTTTAATTTTCTTTATTCTCAGTTTTCTTTTTCTTTGTCAAGTTGCATGAGGATATGCGTAGTGCTTGATGCGATGTATGCGGTTGAGTTGAAAAATATTCCTGTTCTATGATTTGCTAAGTTTTTGTTTGATTGACAGTTCAATTGGTGGAGCAGAGGGACCTGATCGTGTCTTTGTGGGTGGATTACCTTACTACTTCACCGAAACCCAAATAAGAGAGTTACTTGAGTCTTTTGGGTATGGGCTAAAGTCTTAACCATTCTTCTATCATTTTAACTGCTTTTCTTCCCGAATTTACGGTGCTAGTGCTTCCCGTTTCTTTTGTTTGGGGTGTGCGTGTGCGCGCGCGCTATAATCAATGTTGCATATGCATCAGCCATTGTATTTTAATGGCATTTTTATCTACTGTAGGACTCTTCGTGGTTTTGACCTTGTTAAGGATAGAGACACAGGGAACTCCAAAGGATATGGTTTCTGTGTCTATCAGGTAAATGAAACCATGGCTAACTCTGATCTTGAACTTGTCTTATTGTGTGCTTATTACCTAAAATATTCATTTCATGTTGAAGTATGCTTTGGCTGCTGAATAATCGATATGAGTTTTTCCTTCTACTCCTTTTACATTAATGGTTCATTACCTGGCCTTCTTCCTTTTATGTCATGTACACACATAAGATCGCCCATACTTATTATGACACTGGATTGAATAATTTTTTATTATGACACTGGATTGCATAGATCTTATTACTGCTCAACTAATGTACAAGCGATTCAGGATCCGACAGTAACGGACATAGCATGTGCAGCTCTTAATGGCTTGAAAATGGGTGACAAAACTTTAACAGTTCGACGTGCTACTGCCAGGTTTGCGTTCCTTTAGGATTGAGGTTTGGATTGAAGATAATGGCATTGCATTTTAGCTGTTCCATGCCTTTTGTACCTCTCAATCCAATTGCATGGTTGTATTCTCTTTCTTTTCCCTCCATTGTCTTCCTCTTTTATGGTTGTTAAGATGGTGGAGGAAATATCTCAAGTAAAATAATGTTCTACTAAGACTGACACAGACATTATACTTTTTAGTGCGAAGAAATGCCATAAGAAGTTTGTTGCTTGCATTTGGAAGTTGTGCTTGTGTTGTTTGAACATGCATAAATTTTTTTTTCAATTCTAATTTCTTAAATTTGTAGATTCCAATTTGTTTGCTTGTTTAGGTAATCCTGTGTTATCGAACTTGAGAACAAGTACAGACAAATTTTGGCACCTGAAACTTCCATGTTTATATTTTTAAATTTCATCTGCATTCCCTTCATAGTGTTATGGTGCATATCTTGCTATGCTATCTTTCCTCAAATTAATTGTCAATCTGCATGCGTCTCTATAGATTCTATCGTCATATATAATGCCTGAAGCCTTGTGGTAACATGATGGGATTTTACAGCAGTGGACAGTCTAAATCTGAACAAGAAAGCATATTAGCTCAAGCTCAACAGCATATTGCTGTACAGGTAAATCAAACTTTTGTTGAGGGACTTCTTTTTATTTACTTTTTTTGCTGTCTTTCATTAATTTTTGTTGACTTTTATGCATATTGGTCTCAGAAAATGGCCTTGCAAACCAGTGGCATGAATTTTCCTGGAGAAGCAACAAGTTTATTTGGAGATACTCCGGCCAAAGTTTTATGCTTGACGGAGGTATATTTGTTTGTTCACAATAAAACACCCACCCCTTTTTCGATTATGATTCTTCTCCATTTTTGCCACAATGTTTTCATTCTCTACTCTGGAGAAAAGTAAATAATATTATTAGGACTCAAAAGTTCATAATTTGAGCAACTTCTTTTTACTTATCTCATCCAATGGCCAACATGCAAAATTGAGTTAGACCAGTTGATTCTGCCCCTGATTTGATGGATGTCTTATTACTGACTGGTACCTGATAATGATTTTTTCTGAATGATAAAGGCTATTACCGCTGATGCACTTGCTGATAATGAAGAATATGAAGAAATATTAGAAGACATGAGGGAAGAATGCAGTAAATATGGTATGAATGGACGCGATGTTATTAATCAACTCTGCAGTTAGTCGCTTTTAACAAATGATGATATATGTGTGCAAGTTATTTTCAATTTGGTAACATGAGATGGATCCATTTTAAACCTGATTTATTGACTTTGATAGCATTAACAGAACTCACAGTTGTTGTGGTTTACTTTTTCCACTCAAAACATTTTTATTTGCTATTAGCTCTTTTAAACATAGAATGAGAAGGTATAAAAATGAATAGCAATAGTAATACTGACAGAATAATTAGATCTAATTAAAAAATGTACTTGTTACTGATGTGGCTGCTACATAAACTTAGCCTTTTTTTTTTTTTGAATCATATCAATTTTTTATACTGTAACCTGGTTGATGAAATGTTTGCTGTGTTTGCAGAACCAATTCTAATTAGAATGATGTAAAAACCCTCTTCTTTTTAGCATTTTATGTTCTTTAGTAGATATATTAAATATCAATTTACTTGGGTTGGGTGGAATAATTAGGAACCTTGGTGAATGTTGTTATTCCACGCCCGGATTCGAATGGCGACCAGATGCCTGGCGTTGGAAAGGTATTTTTCTTTTTCTTTTTCTTTTTCTTTTGGAAAAGTAATTTTCTTTCTCGCTGTGTTATTGGAATCATATGTTTTTCATTGCAGGTCTTCTTGGAGTATTACGACATAGCTGGTTGTGCTACTGCTAAAAATGCACTAAGTGGCCGGAAATTTGGAGGCAACACGGTGAATGCCTTCTATTACCCAGAAGACAAATATTACAACAGAGACTATAGTGCTTGAAATAGGCTTTTTATTTAATATTTGTTAAACAAATTGTTTTGAAGATATAAATTCACATTGTATCGTTATCATTCCGCACCTATCGGTGTTGTAACATTTTCTTCTACATAAATTGATAGGTGGAGTTGCTTGTAAGGAAATAGCATTAGCAAACGTTGTTACTTGTTAACGAAGCTCGTTCTTCCCATTTTTTCTCTCTTGTTCTTCAACGTGAATTCTCAGTCCCGGTGTACCGATAATTTGAATGGAGTTGAATTTTATCTTCTTGTTCCAATATGGACGCCATCATGGTTCAGGGGATGTAATTTTTCTCAATTAAATTGATCATCTAAAACTTTTATTCAAGTGTCAATGTAGGAGATATAAGATATTATTACCGAATATAAGTATTGTAATCAAAAGTTTTGATCCTTTCAAGCAACATTTCTCGAGAATTTGTAAAATTTTACAATTTTATCTTTTGATATTCTTAGTTGTAACTTTCGCTCCGATATAGAAGAGGAGTAATAGGATAAAATTTTTTATACATATAATTTTACAAAGGGGGAATTCCAAATTTCCCCTCTAAAGTAAAATAAAGCCACACACTATGGGGTGTGTGGCATTATTTTGAATTAGAGGGGTATTTATCTTTCTTCCTTTTTACAAATTGATGTAATATATTATTATGACATTAATTTGTTAAAAAAATTTACACCATCCCAATTTCCCCAATTGATATCTCTGCAGGTTATTTTAGTTTTTCTATACTAACTCATCGGTTCTTTTTTTGTTTGAAATAAAGAAGAAACAATATTGGTAATATTCAATAAAGGATTAGTGAATCCTCCCCATGAGTTGCATAGGTCATCTTCAACAAAACAAAAACTTCCTGAGGAAATATTCAGGGATTTTCAATCTTCTCAGCCTTCAGATGCTTTTGCAATCAACTTTGGAAATGCAGCAGCCCTTAAGTTCCACCAAAAAATCATTACCCCATTTCCCAAAGGTAGGTACGTAATAATTCCATTACTGGAAATAATGTTTTATTTGCTTTTTTTGATCTTAATATAATTTCCTGAAACAAAAATTGCAGGTTGTTTTGTAGATTAAATAACCTGTACTGTATATTCTTGGGAAGCTTAAACAACTTAAAAGCAAACTCAACAAGCAATATGGGCTGTCCAAAGGTGACAGGTAGCAATGTTTGTGATCCAAGCATACCGGACCCTTCCTGATCTTGGCCCATACGGGGTCCATCAGATCCTAAGAGATCTTGATGGTAGCTTTGGAAGTGTTTTTGCTGCACGCAAGCAACTACTAAAATTAAAATTATTGTATTTTCACTTACAGCGATGACTCTGCAGTCGTTAATTAAATAATTATGCATAAAATAATATAAAATTAAATAACATGCAAATGCCAATTTTGTATTTGAGATTGCATGTTTGTTTCACAATGATCAAAAGCTTATGAGCTTCGAGCATCCGATGAGTCAAATGAAGGCAATGCCTAGAACTGGCAGTGAAGGTGCAGTGTGTGGGGCTTATTTCAAGGTTGATGCTCAGTCCAAGATGTCAAGTATGCCACGTGTAGGCAAAGAAGCAAACTGAGTATTATCTGGCGGATCACTTCAAAAGAAAGAATAATTTGATTGATAACAAGTGAAAACGCAATTCCCATTCTCCGGTTTGACATTACCATTTCTTTTTCCTTTTTGTTGTTTTTAGGATCTGTGTATGCATAACCTCTCTATAACTAATCTGTAAATATTTTAATCTTTCTTTATTTAAAATGGATTATCTTCAAATCTTCTACTTCAGTTTTTATCATAATCCTATATGGTTTGCCACTAGTAATTAATAAAGATAAATGCATGTAACTAATCATGATCTAAAATTAATTCAGTAATAATAATACCCACCAACATCAGAAAATGGGCACCCAAAAGGAAATTCATGTTCTGTTAGATTCAGGCAGGTACGAACAATATGCATATAGACCTTGTAAGTTGTAACTACTTACAGACAATTAAGCAACTAGTTTTCTATTTGTTTAAAGAGTGTTAGCTAAAGACAGCAAATGATTCCAAATTTAAGATAACAAAGAGGTCATTACTATTCAAGGAAAATTAACTGACAAAAACTATTTTCCAATAAAAATCGAACCCTTATCTTGTGTGTTTCATAAATACATTGGAGATTCAGAGAATTAACTTATAAAGCTTGCTCGCTTCCTAACATAAGACAGTTTGTAGAATCCTAACCACTTTACATTTTGATAATTTTAGTAATCAAAATAACCATGGTTAACCATCAAGGAAATAATCTACATTGAAAGAGAAGTGTTCATGTAGAAGAAGGACAGCATGGGTGATGATAGCTCTCCAACAGTCAAGAATCTAGATGAACGTGGGGATTGTTGGCTCAAGTTCTGAGTAATGTATTTCAATGCAGTCCTGATGATGCATGTAACGACATTGCTAGGTTGACAAACAATGCTGTTCAGAATGTGGAAACTTGACTGACTGAATCCAGCCAACATATTAATCCAGATCTACAAAAATCTGCAACATGTTCAAAGAGTTATGAAGATATTAATCCAAACAAAACAATATTCACAACAGAATTAAACCACAAAGACAATTTATTCATGGAAGATAAACTATCCGTCAACATGAAATGGAGGATGGCTTAGGTAAGCCAGCACCAGACCAACTAAAACTATCCAGCTGGAGGTTCATACCAATGTCATTGTTTGGCCAGGCAAGAAAGGAATACATATGTATATATATATTTTTACTGAGATTCAAGAAACTGAATGATCAATCAATTTTAAGCACTTAAAACATCATATAGGATTATTGGAAAGGCAGTGTCCTAGGGAAGACATTTTGGATATGATTTCGACCTAAGGGTGTTTACATTGAGTAGTTGCCCTCAAAGTGCAATATATAGAGAGACCTATTCTTTGCAGGGCAAGAGTTCTGCAGCACTTGCAATGGCTTCTCAATTTGATATAGTAATCATGCATAATATTTCATATTATCATTCCAGAAGCGAGGTTATAAATACAGTTTTTATATTTACATATGTTCCTAGTTTAATCAACCCTACCAAACTTTCTTACTTTTATTCAATTCTGAGTCATTACAGCAACCACTTAGTTGAGGTCCTCACATATTCATCCTCAACAAAATGACTCAATATTGAACTTGGAGAATGTGGATTTTAGAATATAGAGCATTTCAACAACTAGTTGTCTTGATAAACAGTAATAAATAACATAAATCACCAACCTCCAAATCAGGCAATGGGTCAAAGGTTTTCTTCTCTATTTTGTCAAACACTGTAATGCCCGTAATTCTTTGAACTCCCAAGTTTAATAGCAATCAGATTCTGCATAAAAGAAGACAGCACCATGAAATTGCTCAGAGAAAGCGAAACAATCAAACTTGCAGCCATGTAACACATTATGGGGCACAATATAAAGCTGCAATATCAAATAAAAATTACAGTTATCTATTCAGCATCTCAAACAAAAAGGGAAAAACATCACAAAAATATTGTACATACCAAATGAAAATCTGTGGAACCAAAAGCCTCCACCTGAGGTAATGCTTGTATACAGTCAAATTTATATCTCAGTACAGTAATAAATCACTATTCCTATAAACTGAATGTGACATGAGAAAATCAAGCATATTTATACTAAAGATTTCCAAGAGCCAACAAAGATACATTACCATTATCTGGAGACCATTAATCATAACACCTTTCTCCTCCTGAGAGTCATTTTGTGATAACCAAACCTCAAAGGGGCCCTGATCCCTAACTGTCTGATTTGTGAGCTTCAAGTGTACCTACATCAAGTATTGACTGGTTTAAGCTTCCAAATTGATTAATGTATTCAAACCGAGACAAGCTTGCTTCAGCACTAACAGTTGGAAAAAAAAAATCAAAGAGAATGTAAAGATTTAGAACATATACTAGGAAAGTTTAGTTTTTAACAGCAGCATGATGAACATTTACTGATAGAATTAATATATCAATGAATATTTACTGAAGAGACTTGCACACGAATTTACAAACAAAATGCTGTAAAAAGAAACTATAATTACCAAGAATGGTATATCTACGCTGACGATGGATGGAATCTCCACAACATTCAACTCAATCTCCTTGCTTATGATTGGCTGTAGAGGCAAGTTTCAAGACAGCAAATATGACATCCACCTAACAAATATATACAGGGCACACAAAGAATTGCAGACAAATGCATGCACTCATTATCAATTGCAACTTTTGAGAAGAACTTCAACACAAGATTTGAGTAATAACTAATAAAGTAAAAGAATTGGAGAACAAACAGCACTACTCATTCTCATTGACCTAGGTACACAATTCACAATAAAATACAACAGCATTGCACATCCTACTTCCTGGGATCGCCTATCATGTGCTTGTAACCCTGTATGTCATCAATTTGGAACAGAAAATTGAAAAACCAAGGAGAACAGAAGAGAAAATGAAAATATTAATTTCTAGTTGATGATTCATATGTTGGATGATGAAGCCTTTTCTTCAAATATTAAATAATGCACTTACAGTACCAAGAATTTGCTGTGTTTGTAGACGACTAGGCTCCCCTAAATTTGTACGCCATGTAATTTGAAGTTTACCAGGACTGTTATCACCTCGAAATTTCACTGATGAAGAACCTTGTGAAGACATTTTTAACTGATACAGATAGTTGTGAACCCCTCCGCCAGATCTGATAAGTACTGGTAGCTTAAATATCTCTCTGTTAGGATATGATCATTAATTAAAAAGAAAACCATGAAAGATCAGATTTTGTAATTAGCAACACGTGAATATTAGATAGACAAAAAATATTTACTAATGAAACGATACACAGAAGGATCTTTCAGTGCACAATATTCATTATAACAAATCCATATATACCTACTTTGAAAATTGTTATCAGAATGAGGAACATCAGCTTTTAGCATTGTTGCACTCCAATTCTGAGTAGGCTCAAACTCAACTTGGTCCATATAAAAGTTTGATTTTGTATGATTTTCAATGCATGCCTCTAGAAATGTAATTTCCTGAGATAAAAGACAGCTATGTGTAATGTGTTATCCACAGGCATCACTTGCTATCATAACAAAACTAGTTTATGTATCTAGACAACATATTATAACTTACACCTGAAAATTCAGTTCAATGCCCACCTACCTTAACAACACGGACCTGCACAAGGCGTACATAATACGTTAGTACTAAAATTGGGCTTTGAAAGAACTCTTTTAACTTAAATAATTTAAAGATACAACCAGAAACATTGACACATCTACTATTACATTTTAATACCTTTGTCCGAAATAACAGTGGATTTACAACGATGAACTTGAAAAACTGCGGAAGATATTTCCGCTCTCCATAACCATCACTGTACAACACCGTGCACACAAGCCTAAAAGAATCCAAAAATATCAATATCAAAGGCGTTACATGAACACAAAATGTAAAACAAAAAACCAGTTTAACACTAACGTGTGAGCTCCGAGTTCCTTAACATCATGTTCTACAATGAAATCATAACGTCCACCTGCACGTATTGATTCAACAGGTGATTTTGATGTATCCAAAAGAAGAATCCTCTGCCTTTCCGTCTGAATTTCTGCCTATTGAATAGAAAATTAACTTATTCAATCTACACTAAACATGTTCTATGAAATGAAATGATCGAATGAACGTACTTACCTAGATAACAAGGTCTCGAACTTCAAAAGTAGAACTATTATTGATACTGATGTAGCTACAAAACGTCTCTCTCAAATAAATTACCCTATTTAAAAAGAAAAAAAATGAATAAGAATATAATTACTTTCAAATAGGAAAATAAAGTGATAGAAAATTAGTTAGTTAGTGACCCGAAGGCTTGGGGGAGGACGAGGAGGCCAGAGAGTCCAATGGGATCGGCGGGGTCGTGGAGGAGGAATCTATTGCGATAGCTGAGATCGGGGGAGTCACCGGATTTATCGGTGGTAACCTGGTTGGATATTAGTGGAGGAAGGTTCGAAACTGCGATTGGATCGTCGAAGATATCCTCACCGACAAAGAGATCAGTAGGCTCCAAAAGAAGCGGAGGTTCCACCTGTAGTGATGGCCTGCATAGCCTCATCACCCTGAATACTAGCGAGTGTGTTCCTGGGGTTGAGCTCATGGTTGACACTTCCTTTGGCTAAATAACTGAAACTCAAACGAACTTGAAGGAAAATGAGCTTAGACGGGGAGAAAGTCAGGAGTATCTCCAGTTCTGACAGTATCGACTGGTTTTCTGAGTTGTCCTTTTATTTTTTTTAAGCTTTTTTTTTTTTTTGAAAAATTATCATAAAACACAATTAATTTGGTCTCATAAATATTTGCAAAATTAATCAAAAATTTTTTTAACCATAGTGGCTTTTATTCGTACTTTTTCACTCACTCATCCTCGTTTTTTCGCTTTTCACTCAAACTTTTTAACGAATTAATAAAAATTATATTAAAAATAAAAAAAATCACTTTTCAATAAAACTCTTCACTTCTCATTTCAAAAATTTATTTTCAAATAAAAAAAATCCACTTTTAAAATTAATATAAATTATAACTTTTAAAATTAATATGTAAAAAATATAAAAACAAATTTATTAAATATTATATTCTTAATTAAATTTAAAAAAAATTAAATACGAATACTTTTAAAATTAAAGAAAAAAAATATGATCGTTTACGTGAATTTCCCTTTCATTTTAATGCTTACACCGTAATTTAATCGAAATATTTATACGTACTGACCAAACCATCCCCACATACTGTATATGCACCGACCAAACTATCCCCTGCCACTACTCTTCTTGAGGCGAAGCTTGGTGACATTGATAACCAAACTTCCAAAAGCCGGACATGGCAGCAATTGTTGCGGCTCTCTCCAATTTTTACGACCTTTTGTTGCTTTGAATAAATTACATTGACAATCAGAATCCATTAACAATAATTCAACTACACGATACTTGCATCGAGAGGAATTACTGACGAGTCCGGAAGAGTGGCCATCTACAACCAAAACAATGCCATTTGCCCATTTCCTCGATGGAAGTTGAAATTCACCAAGAGACATTCATTTCAAATACTATTTAAGTACAAATTTATAATAATTTGGTTCATATTTCCAGAAGTAAAAGCACTTCGATTGATGTTACAATTTGTGACAAGCAACATAAAACAAAAAGAGTGAAGACAAAGTCACAAATTAATTTTATATTACCTTCTTGTAAATTCCATTAAAATACATGGCTCTACTCGCTTCATGGGTCAGCAGGGGCATTTAAACCCCGGTCCCTATGCACATCCGTTAATGCTTTTTGCAACAGTTAATGAGTCCCAACAAAACTTTACAGGGTAGTTCACGATCTGCAATACCACTTGATGGTGGAAGATCTGACGGGATGGCTGGTTGTGGTAGAGTATTTCGGTTGCATGTCACTACTATGGCACACTGTTGACATCGGCTACCATAAATCTGGTTTGGATTTATTCTAATCCAAACCAGACAGATAAGTCCATCAATAATCGTCTACACGACGCGAACCCATGTTCCACCACACATAGGACAACCGAACACCCAGCGGCTGATCCACCAAGCCTCTCGGTCATTTTGGTTTGGTGAATTGGTACCACTTGGTGATGCAAAAGCTGAGGTCTGACGCAAACATCGAATGCACTGCATCACAAACAGTCAAAATTAGGAAATACATTGAAGGGTAAGCAAACAAACAAAAACGAACCCATGCACAAACAGGATACACGACTACAATCTTAGCAAATTTCCAGGTAGTGCCTTAACAAATTATGTTTGGTCTTTTGAAAGGGAAAAAAAAAAATCATGCCAAAACTTTGATGATGGCTGTGGAGAAAATATGGGCAGTATTCTTTAAAATTATCCATCTGCATTTTCCATAAAATACTATAAGAAAGCATGTGTAGTTAATTCAGACACCAATCTGGATACAATTGAAGTAGCATGTGTAAAATAATATTTATAAGAATATTCTCCACAACTGAAACAAAACCTAGTAAAAGCCTTCCAATCATGTTCCAAGCACCATAATTCAAGGGGGATCTCCAGTTATATTAATGTTCAATTCAAGGTTCCAACCACAATAATCACATGATCTCCAGTTATATTAATGTTCAACTCAAGCCTTCCAATAATAATTTATATTAATGCATCATCATGTGGCTTTTTGATAACCAAAACCCCAGTCTATCTAGCAAAGATAAAGTTGTATCCAAAGCACAGTTGAACAGCATCACAGTATTTCCTATCCTAGGTCAAAAATATAAGTAAAAAGTAAAAATGCATTGGAAACAGATGTCAACTCCACTGAATTCCTCCAAGTTCCAAATCAACATTTAAAATTGCATCATTGAGGTACATAATACAAAACCTTTCCCACTGCTCACGTATTTTCATTCAGCAAACCTAAAGAGAATGGCACTATACACAAAATAAGCATCATTAAAAGCTTAATAACTGATGAATCAGACTTTTTATCTCATACCTTATACCAAACTCCTTCAAGACCAGTCTTCCATACGGCTGTAACAACATCTCTCCGAGATCCCATAATACCAAGATATCCCCCCAAACCCACAGAAGTATTCAAGCCAAAAGCTGCATCCCTTTCAGACATCCTACGTTTCCTTGGCCACAAGCCATGAGAATCATTATAAACATCATAATTTCCCGACAAGTTGGCATTGAGTGGATCTGATGAATTGCTTAACTTGGAAGTATCATCCACAGGACTCATATCCTCCGGATCAGACCAAGGCCCACCAAACATATTTCGTCTGTGCCACTCTTCAGCTGGTGGGTGGAGCTCTAACTCACGGAGTAACAGTCCTGCAGCATCTGCACCTCTAGGCCGGGGCATATTCTGTATACCCCATCCATGTTAAAAAATATAAAGACAAAGGACCGGAGCTTCAATTAGAATCAGGACAAATTTAAAGTCAAAGCCTAGCATCTGAGCAAGCTCAAGAGAAAATATGATCAAAATTAAATAAAAAAGAAGAGAAATGATGAAATTTCAATAAATACAAATCAACTGGAAACAGGAACAAAGTTAAAGTTAAAGCCTACACATCTAAACATCTAGGTTGGGCAAAACAATGGAGACCTCCCTTTTGTTAATAAAACTCATTGACTGTGGTCAAAATTATCATCTAAAAGGTGTAAAGAGAATTGGCTTTTTGACTTCTTCTGTTCTCAGCATATTCATTTATTTCCAATAGAAAAATCTTCTTATACAGTATCACCACCCCCAAGCAAAGACAGGGAGAAATAAATTTGGCAGGATTACAGGCTTCAAATCTGGTCATTACTATATACAGGATTAAATACCATAACAAAAGAGAAACATAGCATAGGTAAAACAAAATGAGAGGCAGCCACATTTACTCGTTGAAAATCAATGGGTTTTAGCATTATTTAAATTATAACATATATACCTGCATATGTGGACCAAGGGATGCTTCTACAACTTCAGGCAATACAGTATAATTCCCATCAATATAATGCAGCCGCACCTGGATGTTGCTGCTTCCCACCTGAGAAGTTGGTAGTGGGTGTGGTAGAGCTGCTGTACGCCTACAGAGATCCATAAGTATAAGGAAAAGGACCTTCACCTGCATGACAGTAACATATGGAGTTCTTCAGATCACGCATTACCAACAAATGTAAAACTCAATATAGAAATCCCAGCGTTTTTCCCAAGTTCATTTATCAGAGAAAAGATTATGACGTCTGATGATGAGTATAATTTATGCAGATACCATTAATATCCAAAAAGCATTGGTTTGTACCTCCTCAAAAGAATAGCCTTGACCAGCATTACCAAAACCCAATTTTGGACGACCAGTAGGACCTTCTTCAATTCCTTTTGCACCAGGTACACTCTGACCAATTCTAGCTACCTGGCTTTCATCTGACTTAACCATGGCTAATGTAGGTTTTGCAGAAACAGAATTCATCTCCTCAACTTTGCCTGGAGCACCCAGCTGAGGCTTTTGCATATTTCCATCATTATTTCTCTGCGCACTAGCCATAAGGCGAGGTTGTTGAGTTCGGCGAAAGAAAAAGCAGAAAAGCAGAAGTTGGCATAATCTATGAAGGAAGTGGCAGTCTCCAATGAGCCTGACAGCTGGTGTACCAGGAAAAGTTCCTGTGTTAATGCTTATTGGCATAAAGGAAGATGGACCACTTATGGGGTTTGAGGTTGAATTAGACACCCCATCATTGGTGCTACTGATCTTGGCAATAGCACCTTGTACCCAAGCTTGCATCTGGGTGCTTCCAGTGGAACTTGCTGTACCACTTTGACCAGCTGTATAACATGATATTACATTGTTAGAAGAATGTCTACATCGACAACAACAAAACACAAAAAACAAATGAAAATAATTTATATGAATTCCTCCTTTCTAGTGAGTTCATCAGAAGACAGCATCTGAAGCAGCCCAAATGATTTCTAATCAACTAGACTTCAGTCAATTCAAAATTATCAGAGAATTACAGAACATGGAAAGTTCCTCAAGAATAAGCATAGTTTTCCTTAACCTTATGCCATCAGAGGGATGCATACTGACCCTGAGTTGTTGCAGGAGACACTGAACTCTGGGTAGGACTAGCCACCACATTGCGATTGCTTCCAGTGCCAGCAGTAACAGCATGACTGGCCAATGTCCGACAAAAACTTGCGTAACGCCGCAAGCGTGTGATAAAATGTGAAGCTAAATCCAGAACAGCATCAACATAAGTCTGCATAATCGCAAGAAATAGTTTAACTGAACAACTCAAAACATCACAGTCAACTCAACTAATACATGTTTTAAACCCAAAGAAGTCAGAAAAATGTCCTCAATGTTAAGTTTGACAAAATAAGTCCATGATACTATGAGAGATGGGCTGACAAGCACAGAGGCCAAAAAGTGTTTGTATATATATTGTTTGGTTGGTATCAGTCTGATGATGTGGATATAGCCCAATTATGAATCAATTCTGCACATTTACCATCTCAGACAAAATTTTAGCAAGAGAGGAACATCTAGAAGAAAATATACCAGCTGCAAACATCAAGAAACCACCACACCAAGGAAATCACCAAACAACAGGCACCACATATATCAGTCAACAAAGTCCTTTATTTATTTATTTTTTTCAAAAAAAAAAAAAAGCCTCCATTTATTTTTTTAAGTGGTGGGTTCCTTACTCCTAACCAGCAGGATCAACGGATCTTCTCAACTACAAATTTCAATCACATTAAAAATTGGATGCACATAAGTCAAATGCAGCCAGAAATAGACCTGAATACTTGGAACAAGTGGAGGCTCAACAGCCATTGATTCAGGGTCAATGCCAGACAATATCTCTGCAGATGCCTGCCATGTCTCAGGCACTAAAGCTGAAGGATTTACTAAAGCTGACTCAATTCCTTTCCCCAACATATCAAGCAACAACCTTGCTTGCATATCTAGGACCATTGCCCTAACTTCTTGAGCATTTGTGCCTTCCAATAGCCGGCATTTTATCCTGTCTAGGCTCTGCAATGTACAAAGACAAGTTCATTTATCCAAACAAGTAAAACCAGGCCCTTATAAATCAAGTCAAATAATGCATAAATTATCATGAAAAATGGCTCCCTATAAAGTTCTGAGACCAACCGGATAAAAACAAAAAAGACTAGTTGGCCATGGCACGGTACTTTAGTGATAGTGATTGATAAACAGGTATTTCTGTCTGTCCAATCATCATATGAAGGAACCCAAGTGTGACCAAATCAAAGGCGCACATAATAATGTAATTTAAATTTTCACTCAAGCAGCTGAGCAAAATACCCCAATAGGAGAAACCCTCTCTGTTTTTCCCTATCAAAACTTCATATGTATTTACTATTTAAATTAGTGAAATGAGAAGAGCAAAATTAAGTGGAAGGGTTGCTAACATGCTGGAGCAGTGTGAAGCAAGCTCAATAAATAAGCATAATAGGAGAAGTATTAATTAGCCATGTGAAAGATTCATAAAATATCGAGAGAATGCAACGTTAGAAAACTCTTAGGAGCCACTCTTCATTATTGTAGTTGATCATTTTTAAACGTATAACAATGTTAAGTAAAGATGGAAAGAGTCCAAAGAAACATACAGAACCATATTGCTGCCGATGCTGGATAGAAGGCAGAGAATGAAAATCCCAATCCAACACAGCAATAACACTGTTCAGCGAAACTGGAATATGCACCATCAATCATTACAGAGATCTCTTCATGGAGACAGCATATAATAAGGAAATAATCGATCATGTAATTTTTATAACAATTTTTTTATTTTCAAAAAAATATTTTTCACTATTCTCCTCATAAAATACTGTTTATTATACCAAATTCCAATCAAAACATTCTTACCAATGCCCTCCTCAGCAGCACTCTGAGTACAACCAACAGCATCCCACCAATCCACATTAACCAAAAGGCTCCACCAAAACCTGCTCTGACAAAAGAAATAATCAGCATCGCCAGACACGGTATAATTTTGTTCTTTCAGAAAATTAACCAAAAGTGCTTTGCTTGAAAAAAAACACACCAAATCGCAAAGAAAATATATAATGGCAGACACACAAACTGCCTGGATCTAAACTGGTGAACATACTTGGCTGTTGTAATATGTACCATTTATATAGAATACTGCTATTAATAGATTAAATTTAAAAGATAATCAACTCTCAATTACAAAGTTGATGCTGAATCACATTTTATAGTAAAAATCAACATGCTCGGCTAGTTGTTGACTAATTGACAAGTAATTTGATTCAATTTGCAAAAAAATCTATTTAAGACTAAATAAAAATCACGGTATTGTAAAACACAAATTAAATGCAAAATTGGCAACTGAATACATATGACAAAGAATCTAGAAACTCATTGATAGTTTTACTAGGGATGACACTAAAAGTAAAACAGAAACCTAACTCTAGAATCGAAAGGGTAAAATGGTAGACAGCCATAACAACAAAAATTGTATTTCTCAATCAACAGCTATTTTGTACATCAGAGAAGCGTTATCAAGGAAAACACATGCATACAAGTGATTATATAGTTAGTTTTCAAGTTGAAAATAATCTAAGGGGAGGGCAGAAAATGACTCCTAATAAGTTTATGATAACTACTTTTGTATTGTACCTCTCAGCAATTGCACGTTCCCAGGTTGATGAGTTGGACTTTGCTTGACTATTTGGAACAGCTGGAGGAAGAACACGAATTATTTTTAATATGGTGCGGTCCTTGCTAGTGTCATGCCAAACAGAAGCTGAACAGCAGCTTGTAGAAGAAAAGGCCGGTGCAGCAATTGTAGATCCAACACCAATGTGATAACTATCAACTGGTGCAAAGTTTGGCCCAGAAAAGATATGAACTCCTCCACGTAAAAGGGCAATAGCAATTTCACCACCATGAGCAGAATAAACAATTCGAGCAAGCGTTCTAACGTCACTTGGCAAATCAAAGGGATCAAAGCTGACTCTTTTTGCCTTCTCAAAATCAGTTGTTTTCTGCACATCCCCTGTTGGTCCTGCTGCAGCTGACTGGTGAATTTTAAAATCATAAGTTGCTGGTATACTTGTATCCACTTTGGACACCCAAACAGTTTGCATGGGTGTCTGTCCAGCAAAAGTAGATGTAGGATTTCCAAATATCTGATGAAGAACAACAGGCTGAAGTGATGATTCCCAACGCTGAACCCTCCATCCAGTGATAGAAGGGCCCTCATCTGGATCGTAAGGGGACATGTACTGTCCTGCCAAATATCAAATCAATTATTATTTTCATAAAACCAATGATTTCTGGATATATAAACATCTTTTGCCACAGCAAAACAAGAGAAAACAGAACCACAATTGTTCTTATCTAAAAGAATGTTGTAGGAAGAGATTTGCACTATTATATCAGAAAAGACGTTCAAAAAATTTGGATTCTTAGATGGATCACTTGTGTCTGCAATCAACATGGAAGTCTTATTCCAATAGCATGCAGCAGCAAAAGAGTTTGCACTAGGAAGAGTGAACTTACGACAGAAACAAAAAGAACAAGATATCATTGTTATCAAGTTGTCAAAGGAATTTATATCTACAAGAAATACTGAGGTAATAAAAATGCTAAATAAATTGATGATTAAGCAGTAGCCAGCGTGAGAGGAAACAAAGATAGCATTGACTATATTAACAGAGAGAATCTTGGAAAAATGTAAATTTGCCCTAGGGAATGCACAGGAAATCTGAAAATAACTAACTGGACATCTACATTGGTCAACATTGTAAGTCTGACAAGAAAGCAAAGGTGATGATTGTTGGAATGACAAGCAGGTAGAGAGGCAAACAAATATATCTACATTAAGCAACACAAAACATAACTATAAAAGGAAAAAATATAACCAAATATACACATACTTTATTGTGGCAACAACCAGAAACTGACAGCAAAAATTAAGTTTTAAGGTGAGAAAGGAACAGATAACTACCTTCAACTATCACAACAGCTATCACAGAACCACCATGAGTTGGATCAAAGGCAACTGCAGTTACTCCAGAGCCCCAAGTAGTGGTTGCTGCAGATTGAGCTGCTGCCTCAGGACTCACATACGCAGAAAAGTTTGATACAGGAGAACAATGAACAGTTACAGCATCACTGAAATCTTGATCTGTCAACTTCCTTCCTTGCTTTGCTTCAGATAATAAATACTCTTGCCAGCTGAATAAATATGCTGCCAAAGGAGCAAATCCTGCCCATTTGGGTGGATTAAGAGAAGGTGGAACCGCATTGCTTGTACTTGTCTTCGGAGTTGCATGAAATCCATTACCAGGACCAGGAGTGACCTCCCAAACAACAATAGTAGAGGGGTTTACAATTGGAACACCAGCCACATGCATAGCCCCACTGTCTGTTATGATAGCATCAGCAGCCATGATCCCACTAGGCCCAGCACCCAAGAGTCCTTTCGTGGTGGAAAACCACTTTGACACTGCACTATTTTGACTAGGAGGCCACTGGGACCAGTGAAGTTGAACAGAGCCCGAGGAGAAAACAGAGCAAACACAAAGAAAATTGGGCCATCTATCTGAAAAAGAAACCAGCTATTAAATCATACAATATATCTGGAGCAGATGCAAATCAATTAACCGGAATTAAAGTGAAAAATTAAGCAAAAAATCCTACTCTGATTGAGAGGAACATCATCACCATAAAAGTAATTTAACAGTTCACTTAGCACTATAAGTTCCCTTGTAAAAACACATTATTTTGAGCCAAAAGAAGGAAATAACAATGACTTTTCTCCACATCTGCACGATATGCTTCCAACTAGAATAACCTTTATATATGTTTGTCCCATGTCTTGCCATCAAACACAACAGAAGAGTAGACGTGAGATCTTGTTGATTACATATTGATGTGGATAAGATAGCTGATGACTCTATGGATAAAGTTTTAGAGTTCTCCTAAGAATTATTTTAGAGTTCTCCTAAGAATTATTTTAGAGTTCTCCTAACAATGCAGTAAGTGGTCACGAAGATGCTCAGGATATGGAAGCCTTGCAAACTGAGATCCAAAATCAAGAGGCGGCATTGAAAACCTTGGCGAAAAATGTTGATTGTAGATTCCAAACGTTCAAGGGACGTTTTGACGAGATTGCTGATCGACTTGACGCCTTGGCAATATATGCCAACAGAAAACAGAAATGGGACTGGTAATAGGAGGCAACCAAGAGATGATGTTGCTCGAGACCAACCATAGGCAACCAGTCCACGACAATTCAGAAGAAGACAATGATTTTGTGTTTGTCAACAATAGAACTGTAAGATATAGTGGTAGGAATGCCCATGAACGTGACAGAGATAGCAGTGATTTTAGATTAAAGGTGGATATCCCTTATTTTGGAAGTAATCTGACTACTGAAGATCTTATTGATTGGATTGCAGAAATAGATAGACTCTTCAATTACATGGAGATTAAAGAGGAGAAGTGGGTGAGATTGGCGGCGTGTAGGTTGAAAAGGGGTGCTTCAGCCTCGTGGAAAAAGTTATAGTAATCTCGAAGGGAAACAGCCTGTCAGGACATGGTTCAGAATGAGAAAGTTATTGAAAAGAGATTTCCTTCCTCCTGACTATTAACAAATTCTGTTCTTACAGTACCAGAGATGTCATCAGGCTCATGAAGACAATAAATGGGATGGCTTTGGTAGGAGTTCCAATATTGGGTCAGTATACTCTAATATGTTGGATAATACGGAGGCTTCTACAAAGTAGGAGTTGGAGTGCTTTTATGAAATCTGCTGTAGTAGAAGCTTCTAGTGCGGATATAAGGGTACAGGAAGAATGATGCAGTTTGAGCGGCCAAATTAGTGTGCTTTTGGTTGCTGCTCAGCAACACCCATATGTTAATAATTGCAGTAAACAGTTGTCAATTGAGGCTGATAAAACTTGCACGCTGTCTCTTAGGGAACTCAAGGCTTTTTCTCTTGTCTGGTGATACTAATACAAGGATTAATTATTCTAATATTTTGGCTGTTTCATGATCAGGTCTCAATACTTCACATGAAGAAAGTGAGAAGCTGCAGAATGATTCTTCTCAAAGATCTTTTCAGCAAGTCCCTAGAGAAGGAACCAAATGGTGGGCTCGCAGCCCTATATAAAAACAGTCATTTTTATTCTTCAGATGCGGAGCTACATGTAAACAACATTTTAGCCTCTCAGGTGCAGGTAGAGAACCTGTCCCATATATTAACACTAACCAAAAGCTTGACAGACCAAATGGTTGGAACTTCATTCAGTCTGTTTCACTGACTTGGGTGCTACTTTGAAAGACACAGTAATGAAAACTTTGTACTTGAGCTTAATTTTGAACCATTCAGTGCATCTTCTCATTGCCCCAACCGATCTTCATCTATTAGTCAGGGGTTAAGTAGTGCAGCCAAGAATATGGCAGAGCAGTGGTAGACTATAGAAGAGGAGATCAATCAAAAATTGAGTCGAACAATGCTAAGTATAAGGCAACTGCAAACATTTGCAATTGGAAATGAGGTGATGGGTGTTTCTTCGAAAGGAGAGGTTTTCAGTAGGTACATACAGCAAGCTGTAGTCCGAGAAATATGGGCCATATCAGATTCTGAAGAAAATCAATGATAATGCTTAGGTGATGGGGAATTTCCAAGACATTTTAATGTTGCAAATATTTATTCATACTATTCTTCTGATCCCTTTATTCCAAAAAACTCAAGGTCAAGTTTTCCTCAAGTGGTGGAGATTGATGTGGATAAGATAGTTATCAGTATATGCATAAAGTTGAGTAGCAGAAATAGGTCTATGTTTTAAGTTTAGAGTTATCCTACATTTTAAATTTTAGAGTTATTTTAGAAGTCTATTTTTTTTAGAGATATATTTTTTTTAGGATAGGATTTACACTAATCCTATGTCAGTTCAAATAAGATTTACAATAATCCTATAATATTTTAAGTGATATATTTTGCTTTATGATAGAGTTTACACTAATCCTATTTCCGTTCAAATAAGATTCAAAGACAATATAAAAGAGGTATCTTTTGTTTCTTGTAGACAAGTTTTTGAGTTTAGTTTTTGATGAATAATAAAGAATAGTTTTTACCAAACTGCGTGGTTTGGAGACAAGTTTTTGAGTTTAGCTTTTGATGAATAATACAGAACCGTTTTTACCAAATTGTGTGGTTTCCAGCGTGAAATTAGTTTAGCTTTTTCCTAAGGCTTAATTGTGTATTAGTTTTTGTTTATCACGCGTACTCGCTGCGTCATATATAAAAGGAACTTATCTCTCACAAACTGAAGCACTAACTAGGTCATGCAACCGTTTGTGCAAACTATTACTGCAGGACACTAAAAGATACATACTGGTAATAGTTTTAGTAGAACTTCATTCCAGTTGTTCTCAAAATCATGGAAAAATTACCCAATCTATCTGCATGCAAACATGCTAGAGAGCAAGAAAATGACTAGAACCTAAAGTTTCCAATGGAGCCCAGAAAAAGACTCCTATGCATTATTATTCTAAATAGTTACAAAACAACAAGAATAAAACCTGAAGTTTGAGACTGCTGCGAAAGAAATTTTTCTTCAAAAATTGATTTGGCATTTGAAGGGCCAGTAGACTTTGAGGAAAGCCACCTATACTGATCATTAAAACAAATGAACACAGAAAAAATTGCTTAAAATACAAACAAGAAAGGAGGACACTTTAGAAATCAGATGCATAGAAGACAGAAATTAAATGCATACCGGAGATAGCCCAGAGAGCCACTTAGTAACGACTGCAATATCCTGCCGCCATTCATGCTCACGCTGCCAGCAGCTAGCATCACGTACTAGATTAGCTGGCCCCTGCATAAACATACCAATAATAAACTTACGAATAACTTACAATAAACAGGAAACAATGTATCATCACACCTAAATGAGAAAGAAACATATCAAGAACTAGCACATGAAAAAAAATCCACTCGAATATTTTTAAGGAATGGTTGAAAAAGGCTAGCTTACATGAGAGAGTTGAGTCCAAATAGTTACTCGCCCATGGAAATTAGCTATTAACAAGGCGCGAGAACATGAAGTTGGGGACCATTCAATGAACTGAACAGAATCACGAGGGGAATCTGCAAAAGGTACTCAAAGCAGCAAAATAATATTAAAATCAGCTCCAGAGAAAGAATCCTGAATCATCATAAATTGTGATCCACTATAAATTAAATGATCAAAAACTGTTACATTCCAGAACATCCTAAACATTAAACCACATGATAGATATATATGTATTCCAGTGACCACAGTAATAACCACAGTGATGCCAATAAATAGATATTTTGAAAGCAAGTGGTTATGGTCAATGTTGCTCTTAATTTGTCCAGCGTGGGCCTCAAAATATTTACTTTCCAGCGTTATGAAGGTAAACACTCCAAATACCGAGATTAACCAACATCAACACCAACAACAACAGTGCAAGCATCTATATTCAAAACAATAAATGATACATGACACAAAATTACCTGCTATAACGTTGAAAACTGTACACTCTGTTGGCCGCTCAGGTATCACAATATGTATGGGAATCCAAAATGGTGGATTCGCATTAGAGCTACAAAAACAAAAAAACGCAATAGAATAATCATAATGATGAAAGCATGTTCATGAAGATCAAAACCAGATTCATCTGAGATACAAAATTACCGGTAAACATTTCCTTTAGAGTGAAGAAGTTAAAATTAGCCCAAAATTATCCTTAACAATTAAACCACTAATGGGCTGATATATAAGTGCAGCCGAAAAGACCAAAAACAAAAGAAGAAGAAGAAGAAGCAACCTTGGAATTCTTGCACAAGTTTCAGATGCACAAGCTATAGCATTCAACTTGCCACACCAAGCAACAGCACTGAAATCACAAATGAAACAAAATGAGCACAAAACATGGGAGCTTTCAACAGGCACTACAAGTCGCAATACAAAACTGATCCTCTATATTAACTAAAACTAATTTCACAAATTTATCAACAATAGAAATATACAGAAATCATAAAATCAATCACCAAACGGAATGAATTAAATCCATTCTACTCAATTCTACTCATTCGAAAATCAATACGATAATTTCATTAACACCCAATCCTACCTAAAATTACGACACAATTCCGGCACGCTCATTTTATGCTGCAAATTTGACCGAGGCTGCTTGAGCCGAATACAAAACACAGTAGCCGGATTGACCGAATCTTCCTCCATCGGATCCTCTTCTTTCGTTCCAACTTCCTCTTCAGCACCTGCAACGACAACAGCGTTAACCGTATCTACTTTCTCCTGAACCGTTTTAGCCGCTCCCTCGACCGTGTGTAGCACTAGCTCCTCCTCAGATTCCTTACTATTATTGGAATTATTGTTACTATTATTATTATTCATTGTACCGCAGCCCCTAATTTATAATATATTAAGAATTTCGTTTAGAGAGAGAGAGAGTGGAATTGTAGTGTAAAGTCACAGTTGAAGGCGACAGATAGTACTGTAGCGATAGAAGAGAGAGAATGTGTGAGTGGGGTTCTCGTGGGTTTTGGTTATTGAATTTTAAGGTTTATTTTTGGCTTTTTAGGGTTTGGGTGTGATTCAGCAGACAAAAAATCGAAAGCAGTCTTTGAGAGATTCCAGGTGTTGGAGGAGGGATTCGTTCGTTGCTTCGTTGCTAATCGATGATTGATTATGGATTCTCACTTTTTATTTTTATTTTTACTTTATAATTTATTTTTGGGTAAGAATGGTTCCGGTCATTGTGAGGTGTATGTTTCTTGAGTTTCCTCCGGTAATGGGATGAGTCTGAAGGGATTCTATTTACTTGTGCCAAAATTTACACGAGCGGTTTTAGCTGGGTACCACGATTAGTCAATGGGCGGCACATTAACAATTTCATTCCTTAGTTTTTTTATTTTTATTTTATTTTTTTATATAGCAAAAAAATCCGATCCTAACGATACTCAAACTGTAATTAGATCAGCAATGTTATAGTTTAGTTGCAGTTTAATCAGTAATGTGATATCAAAATTAGATAAAATCCATGTATTATCTCGTATTTTTATAAAAATTATATCTCTAAACTTAAATTCAAGACTTAAAAAATAAATTCCGAACTCTTATGTCAATAAGTCGTACCTCTTATAATTATTTTACTTGATGAAGGATGTCTGTTTACTTAGAATTATTTTATTTAAAATAATTAAAAATATTTATCATAATTACATTATTAAAATAGGCACTTTGATCCTAAAAAAATAAAAAATAATGAAAAAATGTGAAATTTATATTTATTTGAATTCAATGATAATTAAATATAAATTATACTTACACGTGTATATATATCCAAAATACATATACGTATGTATATATATATATTTTTTTAGAAACCCGAAAATTCACAGCCGTCAGCCAACATCTCGGGAGAACCCGCCAGGGGAACCTAGGCCCTTAGAATCCGTGCAAGAGGCTCACAGCCGCCAGCCAACACTCTGGGAGAATCCGTCAGGGGAACCTAGGTCCTTAGAGTTCGTGCAAGAGGCAGCAGGACGAGCCTAGACCCTTAGCTAAGAAGCGCCTGACGGAAGCCCACTAACCGGCCCTTAGAGTCTGCGCAAGAGGTAGCAGGACGAGCCTAGGCCCTTAGCCAAGAAACGTCTAATGGGAGTCCACTGACCGACAGTACCAAGTGGCTGGAGAAAACCGAGACTATCCCATACTCTTACAAGGATGACAGATTAAGGGAATCGAACACGAAACTACAGCGCAAGACGCAGAACGTCGTTCACATTCGAAACCACTAGGCCACACCCCTTGGAGGCATATGCATGTATATACTAACAAGACAAATACTAATTCACTTCAAAATTTTAAGAAAATATGGCTATTACATAAATCACATCAATTTGTTAATCCTTTTCTTTTTCGTAAATAAAATTTATCAATTAATTAAAACAAAACCTAAATATTTTGAACCATATAAAAAAAATAGTTGAAATTGATAAACCTTTCCATTTCATTTTCTCTCTATTGTTGCAGACGTGTAACAACAAACCACAAAAGGTTTTGAATTTTTTTCCGTTTGCTTTTTGGCATTTTGACTTTCAATAGAAAAGAAATCCTAATTATTCGGTGCCAAACACGTAATGAATTACGTTAGCTATATATACTATTATAGATATTTTAGCTCTCGTATTTTCCAATTTCCATGTTGTTCTGATAAGTTTTACAACACACTTGGAAAATTCATTGAATGGCCTATGTGTGATATTGTTCTCGTAATTTTTCAATTTTTTAAAGAAATTTTTACTTTATATTTGAAATTTTGAATTCAATAATTTAATAAATTCGTCGTATATATAGAAAATTAGGAATAGTACCTGTCTCTGTCTGCCATTTGTCAATTGTTGAAATATTCTTATTAATCTATTCCCATGCTGACTTGTTCTCCCACTCCAAATAAAGGTCAGCATACCGTAAAATAAGGTAAATTATGTAGGACCCCTCAATCCTTTTTTACTTAATAATAATAAATAGTAAAAATAATATTTTAGTCCTTGAATTTTATCAAAATAAGAAATAAAAATAACGTTTGTCCAATCAGGCAAAGTCTAAGGAATTAAAGCACACTGAAAAGAAACTTTCAGTATTTCACGTAAAAAAATAGTTTCAGAGAATCAATTTCAGAGATTAAAGGATTTCTAGACTGTGAATTTCATATTTCAAATAATTTTTATTTCTTTTTTTATTATTTTAAATAGAGATGGGTATATTTGTTTTGAATCAATTTAAGATAAAATTTTAAATTAAATTATATATTACGATTTAAAAATAAATAAATTTAATATAATTCATAATATGATACAAATCAATCCAAATTAAACCGTAAAGTGTTGTTTAAAATAGTTTGAATTCGTGATTTGAACTATATTATAAAATTAAAAATATAATAATTGATTATCATCAATTTTATAATCTCTCGTTAACATTTTAGAATAATTTTTGTAAAAAAAAAAATTTTAACTCATTTGTGAATAATTTTTTTTATTAATTATTACTATATAGAAGATATAAAGATAAATCATATATAATTTGTAATGATAAATGAATAATAATAAAAATTTTATAATATAATATTAAGCGATTTGATTTGCGATTTAGAATTAATTCAATTCATAATCCAAACCACGAACAGCGGTTTGAAAAATATTAATCCGTAAGTCGATAAATAAAATTTTCAAACCGATCCAAATCACTAATTTTTGCGGTTTACATTGGTTTGAATTAGATCGATTTGAAAATACCTACCCCTAATTTCAAGAACTGCTTTATTATGATAATCTTAATATAAGGATAAAATATAATTGAAATTATCACATACCAACCCTAAAAATTGATTAAATGATAATCATCATAAATATAAAAAATACACTCTATTAATTAGAGAATGTTAAGAATATATTTAAGAATTTAATTTTACAAATCTATTTTCAAGATAAATAAAATCTCAAAATCATCGTATCCAATCAAATCATATAGTTTATCAATATTTTTAAATTAATCTCAAATCACATCATTAATCCACGTAAATTCGTAAAATCCATACATACAAAGGCACAAATATAAACTCAATAGAGTAGAAATATATAATTTCAGTCCAAAGTATATAGTTTTATTTTAATGGATCATACATATAGATTAAGTTGAGTACCTAGAATTTCTATGCTAAAAGTTCTTATCTATTCAGTTATATAGGCACACGAATACACTATCATGAAATAAGGGAAGAGGAGTCGGTCAGTGAACGACTTAATAAAATAATTGCAAAATAAGTTATCTAACATTATTTATAATCTTCATAATCAATATAAAAGTTCCATCCATAAGTAAAAATATAATAATTATATAAAACAGTAGATATATCTTATCCAATCAAAATATTAAGTCCTCATAGCCTTTAGGATTTTATTTGCAATCAGTAGAGATAAAATACATAGCATGCTATATTTTATAGGACTATTAGATTATATGGATAACCCACCCTATTTTATACTACGTGATTGATCCTCAACTTTGGGTTTATTAAATTCTATCCATCCTATTTTATGCTATATAAAATCTTTATCCTCAACGATAAATCAACAATAATGGTACTCAAGACTGAATCAATATATATGGCATGAAAGACCAAAACCAACAATAATAGAAACTCAAGATCCAAAGTCAACAATAGTGGCCCACAAGCCTGTGTTGTGCCCTTTAGGCTGACTCAGGTCATGGTTTGATAGCACAAGCCAATGCCCATTCACTATTGCGCCCTGCGGCCTCTATGCCTTTCGCTCTAGTGCTCCTATGCTCACCCCTATGAGCATAAGTCTATATGTTGTGTGACGCGCCTTCGCCTCTACTCTTGCACATGCCCTCCTCGCACAACTTCGCGCCCTACATCTCTCATACGTGCACTAATGTACCCACACGCTCGCCCCTAGAGCGCATGTCTATGTGTTGTGTCGCATGCCTTCGCCTCCGCTCCTGCTCGCCTCCTAGCACAACTTTGCACCCTGCATCCTTCGTGTGTGCGTTTATGTGTTGTGGCATAATCTTATGCCTTGGCGCACTTAGTCTTTGCCAATATTTTGACAAATTTCGATCGACTGAAATTGAATTTTGATCGACCAAAATTTGTAAAATTCCTATTCTCTTAATTTTTTCATCCCTCTCTGTTTTGATGTTGTTCTCTTTATTTGTTTCTACTCGATCGTATATTTGTCTACTTAAATTAGAAAAAATTGGTTCATTAATCACTGTTAATATTTATGTCATAACCTTTGATTCTGCTTATAACAAAATGAATAACTTAAAGAAATAAAAGAAAAAAGACAAATCAACTAAATATCAAAATATATTGTAAAGGGTAGAGATGACTCATATCAAGGTATGAAAGTTTCCAAAAATTGAAGTCATTTCTTAAATATATTATATTGATCTTGCTTATAAATATATATATATGATTAAGCTTAAGAAATATTTAATCATAAACTTAAATAATTTTGTGGGGCTATTTGACAAAATTTTGAAACTTTTCATTGTTTTCAAAAATAAATAGCCTGTCTTATTTGAAAATGTTTTTAAAAATTATTGGCTCTCTCATGTGTTCAATGAATATTGAAAAATCGCACAAAATCTGTAAAGTTTTTAAAACCCAAATGCCTTGAGCTTGACTCTTGTTTTTTAAAATCTAAAAGCACTCAGTCGGACAAATCCTTTGATTTGTTCGAACAAATTGCCTTCAAGGCATTTGGTGACAAGGCCTCTTTGTCGATCGTACGAACTTAACTTATTCAGTTGAATGAATACCTTAATTCATTTGAATGAATTTGTGACATTTTCAACATAGAGGGCTCAGATTTCTTGGTTGAATGAACTCAGTAATTCGTTTGAATGAATTAGGTTATTCCATTGAACGAATGCCTCGATTTGTTCGAACAAACCTATGTTGTTTTTATTCCAGAGAGCCTATAAAAATTCAATTGAATGAATTTAACTATTCGTTCGAATGAATCGGAGTAAATTTAAAAAAATAACGATTAGTTTTCTGTCTAACGGTCATATTTTCTGTCTAATCTATAAAAAGCCTACTTGTTTCACTTCTTATGATTTTTTGAGCACGAAATTTCACTATTATATTCATCTAAAGCTATATAACAATTCTTGAGCTTTATTCTTGCATCTCATTCAATTGTTAAATCCTAGCACTTGTGTTTTCAATATCCTTATGAGGATTTTCATTTGAGAGAATTGTAATTTTTTTATAAAATCTTCTTTTTCATTTGTATTGAGAGTTAAAGGAAGGGTGCCTTTAACTTGGGATATTATTAAACACTCTTAGGAATGTGTTATAAGGTTAGGAGATGAACCAAAATAAAATCTTTGATTTGTAAAGTGAAAAGCCTTAGTTTTAAGGCTCATTATAATGGAACCTTCAAGTGTGATTAAAGAAAGTGAATGTAAGCTTAACGTTGGTCGAATCACTATAAATTTGTGTGTATAATTCTCTCATCTCCTATCTCTCTTATTGGCGATCACTTGGTTAAATTGACAAGCACCACATTTTTATATTCACATCTTCAAAATTAGCACCAAAATTTTTGTAACCCAATTCACCCTTTCTTAGGTGACCTTTATGAGATTTCAATTGGTATCAGAGTGGGTTCTTTAGTGAAGATTTAACAATCTTAGAGTAGATCAATGGCAACCATAGGAAATATTGAAGGCTAATCAACTACTAGACCACCTTTCTTTGATGAGAATGACTACGCATATTGGAGTTAAAATGAAATTTTTTTTGCAAGCTATCAATTATAAATTGTAGAGGATAGTTAGTATTGGCTTCTATATACCTAAAGTGATAAATAAAAGAGGGAAGAGTATTTCAAAATCAAAAGAGGAATGGGACCCCAATTTAAAGAAAATTTTATTAAATGCTAAAGTAATAAATGTTTTATATTATACGATTGACAAAAAGGAATTTTATAAAATATTCTTTTACGAAATCACATATGACATTTGGCATACATTTAAAGTTATTTATGAAGAAACAAGCTAAATGAAGGAGTCCAAGATTAACTGACTCACAAGATAATATGAATTATTTAAAATAGAGCCTTAAGAGACCATTCATGCCATGTATACAAGATTTATAGATATAGTAAACTCTCTTAAAGCTCTTAGGAAGATATTCAAGAATAGCAAGCTAGTAAAAAAGATCCTTAGATCATTACCTAAGGAGTAAAAAGTTAAAATTATGATAATTAAAGAAGCAAAAGATCTTGATACATTCATATTAATGGATCTAATTGGGTCTCTCATGAATAATGAGCATAAAATTATAGATGACAAAGAAGATGAAAACAAAAAGAAAAAGAATATAGCCTTTAAAACCTCTATATAAGAAAGTGATGATGAGAGTAGTAAGGATAATGATGAACATGTAGCTCTCATGACTAGAAGGTTCAAAAAGTCTATGAAGTTAAAAAAGAATTTCGAAAAGAAGTAACTTCAAAAAATATCAAAATGAGGACACAAGAGAAGACAAGGGAAAGAAGAATGAAGTAACATGTAATGAGTGCAATAAGATCTTCCATAGAAGAGTATATTAC
Source organism: Trichilia minutiflora (assembly GCA_035590515.1). Classification (NCBI taxonomy): domain Eukaryota; kingdom Viridiplantae; phylum Streptophyta; class Magnoliopsida; order Sapindales; family Meliaceae; genus Trichilia; species Trichilia minutiflora. Next base: position 4,275,904 of record JAVXUL010000006.1, on the reverse strand, counting down.
ACCCTTAACAAATATAATAAATATAAGAAGAAAGAGAAGAAAGCAATAGTTACCACATGGGATAATGAGGTGAAAGCTCTTCTAATAAGGAAGCTATAAATAAAATGGTGAACATGTGCTTCAGGGCACTTGAGGATGATAGGGTAAACTCTTTAAATCCTAATTTTAACTAAGATGCATTGTTAGAGGCATTTGAAAAATTATACAATAATTATGAAAAATTACTTTTAAAAATCGAACTCTTATAAAGCAAGTAGATACTCTATCAATCGAAATTTCATCTTTAGAAGAAATGAAAATTACTTTTGAAAACAAAAAGAAACTTCATTTCATTGAGATTAATGATATCAAAATGAAGTCTTATAAGTTGAATGAAATGGCTTTAAAATTTGCAAAAGGATAAAAGAACTTGACATATTTTTAAGATCTCAAATATGTATATTTGACAAGTATGGTATAGGATACAAATTACATACAAAACAAAATTTTTATAAAAACTATTTTGTTAAACCTTCTTCCAAAATAGAGGTGAATGCCACTTTCATTATTGTTGTACTTTTGGACATACTAGCAATAGGTGTTCTATTAAAAGAAATGTATTTAGTATTAATATGGTACAAGCTCTTAAAGAAACTAAAATTAATGCCAAAAGACCCAGGTGTACTTGGGTACCCAAAATCAAAACTTGATTTTATAATTGTAAATGCCAAGAAGTAAGAAGTGGTTCCTTGATAGTAGTTATTCGAAACATATAATAGGAGAAGTGATAATCATTTCAAATTTCATAAAGATTAAAAGTGGAGGACATATCACATTTAGAGACAATGTTAGAGGAAAAATTCTTGGCTCCGGGGATATTGGTAACAAACATTTAACTCTCATTAAAAATATTCTCCTAGCTAACAATTAGAAGCATAATTTATTAAGTATTAGTAAACTTTGTGATAAGAGATATATTGTTGTGTTTGATAGTTCTCATTGTATGATCAAAAAAGCTATGAATGATGAGATTGTGTTTGTAGGAGATTGAAATAGAAATGTGTATACTATTGATGTTAAATGTGCATCACATAGTGAAAATTACTTTTCCATATTGTATGAGAATAATTGGTTATGGCATAGAAGACTAGATCATATGAGCATGAATTTGATTTCAAAAATTTTCAAAAAGGACCTAAATTTGTTTCCCAAATTAACAAGCATCACAAACTTTATCTTTTTCAAATTTTTGAAAAAGACAAAGCTTGTAATGCTTGTTAATTTGGAAAACAAGTCAAAATTTCTTTCAAACCAAAATCTTAAATTTTTTCTTCTAGACCCCTAGAATTTTTACACATGAAATTATTAGGTCCCTCTAAAATAATAAGTCTAAGAGACAAGCATTATACTTTTTTAATTGTTGATAACTTTTCTAGATTTACTTAGTTGTTAATTTTGGCACCTATGAATAAAGCCATTCATATGTTCACAAAATTTATCAAAAAGGTTCAAAATGAAAAACCAACCACCATTACATGCATTAGGAGTGATTGTGGTACTGAATTTGAAAATCATTTATTTGAAAAGTTTTGTGATGAGCATGGCATTAAACATCAATTTTCTTATTCTAAGACTCCTCAACAAAATAGTGTTATAAAAAAGAAAAATAGATCTATTCAAGAAACAATTAGGACCATGTTAAATGAATTTTTTCTTTCCCATTATTTTTAGGTCAAAACCGTTAACACTTCATGCTATGTATTGAATAGAATTTTAATTAGATCTACTTTGAATAAAACCACCTGTAAGTTTTAGTATGATAAAAAATCCAATAACGATTATTTTAAAATTTTCAGATTAAAGTGTTTTATTTTAAATACAAAAGATAATTTGAAAAAAATTGATTCAAAATCTGATGTTAGCATTTTTCTTGGATACTCATTAACTAGCAAAGCTTATACATTTTTTAATCAAAGAAACTTAGTTATTGAGAAATCCATTTATGTTACCTTTGATGAATATAATCTATTTTCTTCAGAGTAAATTATGTGTAATGATGAATTTGTAGATGAAATGAAGCACTTGCAACTTGGCAAGTCAAAGAAAGATATACATAATGATCTTCCAAAGAAAAAGGAGGACATTACTAAAAGAGGAGAAAAAATACAAGGAAAAACATGACAATACTTAAACACTCTTTAAGGAGTGGAGGTTTGCAAAATCTCGTCCCTAAAACTTAATTTTAGAGAGTCCATTTGATGGTATCATAACTAGATTTAGCATTAGAAACATTTGTAACAATGTTGCATTCATATCTTAAATTGAACCTAGAATCCTTCTTAAAGCTAACAATGAGTATTAGATCATAGTTATACTAATTTAAAGAAATAAAGTATGAAAATTAGTTCTTAGACTAGATCACCAAAGTGTTATTGAAAAAAAATGGATTTTTAAAAATAAAATGGATAGATCTGGGTTGGTTGTGAGGAATAAGGCTAGGTTAGTGGCTAAGAAATACAACCACTAAGAAAGAATTGATTACCTTTGCCCTTTTAGCTAAACTTGAGTCTATTAAGATGTTACTTGCTTTTTCATACCAAAAAAATGTTATTTTATATCAAATAAATGTGAAAAGTACATTTGTAAATGGATACATTATAGAAGAAGTTTATGTTAAACAACCTCCGGAATTTGAAAATCATGATTTTTCAATCTATATAAGTGATTGAAGAAGATAAAGAAAGATTTAGAAAATATGAGTCTAGAAGATGAGATTAAATTAAAGGTGGTAACCAGGTAATTAGAAGAAAACACAACCACATGGTGAGAAAATATACAAGCAAGGTCAATTGCACCCTTATCTTGGTAGATTTCCTCCAAGAATTTAAAGATTAATATTATACTTTTTTTCAATGTAGTTAGAAGAAACAGAAATTTTTGAGATTAAAATAATTGAAAAAATCATTAACAGAATATGAGACCTAATTAAGGAAGTTGATTGAGTTTACACTTGAGTTTGCGAATGATGATACTTTATATGCAAAATTTAAGGAGCGACATTATAGGTAGATGACATTATAGGCAGAAAAGCTAGTGGAAGAAAGAAAATCAAAGGGCTCCTTTCAAAAAAGAAAAGATATTAGTATACAGGTAGGATAGTCAATTAGTCATATAAGAAAAGTCGAAGTAATGGCCTATTTAGTAATACCTCTAGCACAACCTTGCAAATAATTTTCCATTTTTTCCTTAAGGGTCAAAACCGTCGAGATTTGGATCATCTACTCAAGGGTAAACACAAGATTTTAGTCAAAAGTCAAAGGATAGATCAATGTATTCATTGGAGACAGTATCACTTGGGTCCGTGCTATCAGTAGCCAGTATATTATCATTGTGGGTAAACAGGTCATATGAAGAGATTCTGTCCTAAGTTAGATAAAATGGGGACAGATAGTCAAACAAGTCGATATCTTACATTTCAAAAGCAGTTAACAGTTGATTAGATTGCAGTTTTAGGTAGTAGAAGATCAGGAGTAAGTAGTTCATCGATAATATCATAAGGAACTTAACGTAATCCAGACTAGAGTGTTCACCCTAAATTAGGAGTAGGCTCAGGTTAACCCAGATGTAGTGATAAGTATTGTCATAATCTTTAATCAACCTGCATATATGTTAATAGATCTGGGTTTCAATAGATCTTTTGTTAGGACTTTATTTGCTTTTTATACCGATAAAAAGTTATCACCATTAGACCAAGAGATTGTGGTCAATACCCCATTGGGACAAAAACATTTAAAGAGGACAGTGTTCAGAGATTGTGTTATAGTTGTGAATGAGATTAAATTAGAAACTAACCTGATACCTTTGAAGCTGGAAGATCTAGATGTTATCTTAGGAATGGGTTGGTTATCGAGGTATTGAGCGATGATAGATTATTTCACTAAACAGTTTATATTCAAGAAACTTAGAGACCAGAAAATATATTCATAGGAGAGTGAAACATTCTACCTAGTTGTGTGATTTCAACGATAGAAGGTCAGAGGTTAATGAGAAAGGGTCACCAAGAGTGTTTAGCTCATGTTGTTGACACTACAGCTTCTGAGTACTTGATCGACCAAGTCCCAATGGTAAGGGAGTTTTCAGATGTATTTTCAAAAGATTTACCAGGGTTACCACTAGAAAGGGAATGTGATTTTCAGATGAATTGATACAAAATGAGAAGGTGATTGTCTACGTTTCACTATAACTTAAGAAGTATAAGGTGAATTATCCGAACTATGATTTAGAATTGATTATAATATTTTTTACTTTAAAAATTCTGAAGATATTATTTATATGGGAAGTAATGTTAGATCTTTACTGATTATAAAAGTTTGAAATACTTTCTTACATAATGAAATTGAATTTGAGAAAGAGATGGTGACTCGAATTGATTAAAGATTACGATTTAACTATTGATTATCATCCCAGGAAGGCTAATGTAGTAGCGGATACCTTGAGTAGAAAATCTTTAGTAACGGTGATGTATGTTAGAGCAGTCTATCTTCCATTGTTGTTAGAATTGAAGAGCTTGAGAGAGATCTTGGAGTGTAGCCAAGATGACCTGTTAGCTAATTTTGTAAAAAGACCAACACTAAGGGATAAGATAAAAGAGAAACAGATGCAAGATCTGGAATTAATAAGAGCTTGTTAGGGTATCATAGAAGGTAATGTTGAGGACTTCTACATTACACAAGACATAGTTTTAATATTAAGGAGTAGAATATGTGTACCCAATGATGATGAGTTGAGGAAGACAATTTTAGAAAAAACTTACTGTTCGGCATTTACTATACATTCTGGTAGCATAAAAATATACCGTGTCATCAGAGAACATTACTAGTGGTCAGGAATGAAGAAAGATATTACAAAGTTTATGGTCAGGTGTTTGACATATCAACAGATTAAAGTAAAACATCAAAAACTAGCAAGAACACTTCAATCAATATCAATACCAGAATGAAAGTGAGAGCATATTACTATAGATTTTGTAGTTGGTTTATCTCGTACTCATGTAGGGTATGATGCAGTCTGGGTGAATATGGATAGATTAACTAAATTACCATATTTTCTTATTGGTGTATGCACTAAGATCCAATGGTTATATTGGATATTTAAGATATTATGTGTTATGATATTATTAATTTATATATATATATATATATATATCGTTACTACATATCTATGTATTTAATAAATGTAATAACTTAGAATGGTGGATTCAATTAGTTGAATGCTATTTTTAAAATGTCCCTAGTTAAGTATGATTGTGGATAGGGCAATAATAATATATTAAGACTAGTCTGTATAGTGATTGATGATGACATGAGATATATCATGGTATGAGATATAAAGTCAACACATGGGTATCAGTTAGTAGACTAATGTACTGGACCTACCTACCATGAGAATGTTACATGGATTGTTATGTAAGTGTCATAAGCGATTTTTATATTGATAGTGGTGTATGTGATCCTTTGACTTGAGATCATCATGACTCCTAATATAATGAATGATATATTTTGACGTTTTTAAACGTTATTAGTAATAGGATAGACTATAAAGAAAATAGTTGGATATATCATTAATCATATAGAGGGATATGTTTGGTCAAGATAGAATTTGTCCCTTCTATATAACAAAAGTAATATCTTTGGGCTTCTTTGATTGAGTATGATTATTAAAATACATGGCCATGCTTAAATGCATCAATATGTGATATTGATTCACGTGATCAAATAATTATACTCAGGATATCAAAGAAATATGAAGACTGAACTTTGTGAGGATGCCACAATCCATACCTCGTGTTCAATTAAGATATCAAGGACAAAGGGATTAAAACTAAATGGTAACATTGGTCACGCAATAAAATATGATATCGAACCATTCACATTCTCATCACTTGGATGGTCTTAATGTGTTGTTAGACATTGCTCATGATTTGTGATATTAAAATTAGATTTTAATATCACTATCAATGTTACAGGAACCTATTGGGCCGCACGTTAGAATAGAAAAATTGAAAGTATAAATTTATAAGATGAATTTATCTTAGTTCGTGGAAACTTTGTGTTAATTATGATTTTGCTAGATCTATTTAATAAAGTTAGGCTAAGGATGCTGGTTAAAATTTTATTAAATAGATTATACCTTAAGAGTAAGGCCAAGCCTAACACGAATATTGGGTTTATTTTGTCATTAAACCCTAACCCTAAAATGTAATATAAAAGGAACTTTTTATTGCGTTGAAAACATTAGTATGCCTAGGGCTTATTCTTTGCATTTTCTTAAGGGAAGAAGAACGCAATAGAAACCAAAAATATAGAGAAACGCGACTAAGAACTAGCACTCGGAATATTGATTCATCCTATTAGAGTGGATACCATAGAGGCACAAATCTAAAGATTTGTACCTGTGGTTCACAAAAGGTATGAGTTTTTTGAACTCATTTAATAAGACACTTGGTTTATCGCATGGATCATTGGAAGAAAATCAAAAATTTTTGTTTTCACTAATCTTATATATCTTTAATTTTCTTAGAGTAGTATCAGAGCCACTTGCGATTTAAATCTAGTTGTCTCTTTCTGATATGTTTTAAATTTGTTTGAAACATATATAATGATTTGTGTTATGAATATAATTAAATGAATGCAAATAATTTTATATTTATTTAATGGATTAAAAGGATCAATATGAGAAATTTGTTTTGGATTTATTTAATACGATTAAGAAAAAAGATCTATACGGGGTTATTATTTATATCTGTTAATGTGATTAACTATAATGTATACAGAATAATAAAATCATATTAGATCTAATTCAGATCTGTTTGAATAATAGAATTGATTGAATTCATTTAATGTGATTGAATGAATGCGATCAAGAATTCAGTAAATTCATTCAATGTGATTGAATGAATACGATCAAAATAGTTTAATGTGATCGAACCACCGGGGCACTGCCTACTGAACCCCCACAAGGGGCGCTACCCCTTAATCGTGTATGCTTTTGAGTATGTCTATAATTTATAACCTAGTTCATCTTTATTCATAACATGATTCTATGTTATGTGAATGTATGTTTGTTTAAACATAGTGCATAAGTTATAGCTCAATTGACCAATGTGATTGGATTAATTTTATGTATGTATTCAAAATACCTCCTGTGTGTCGTGCCTTTTCTTTAATGTCTCTAAATATAATTTCTTTTTTTCATCTAAATCCCCTCGAATGTAACTCGAGGTTTCTATTCTATTTTATAAATTTAGATATAGAATATTTAGAGATTATAGAAATAAAAAATAGACGACTACACATGGATACCCAAGGTATAGAGGATATTCGCGGTATGGAGAATACTTTATGAAGATGCAATCCAGAGGAAGCTGTTTTTATCCCTAAGTTGACTTGTCGATCATCTCATTGGCTTGAGATATCGATGTAGAATGTGCTATAACTATGTCACATTAAATTCTTATATATATGTATGAGATGCATGATATAGGATATATATATATTAGATGCATGATATAGAATGTGTATGTATGAAATGTAATTTATTAAATTTATTAAATCAATGTATGAGATACATGATTATTAATAATTGATAAGATTAAAATAAAATCCCTCATAAATAAAATATTAAGTCAATGCCTTCCAATAAATAGTATTTTTCAAGGCCTTGATTGATTATTTGTATGTTTGCGATTGGATAATAGTGATATTTAAATGTTAGATATTGGGTTAGACTTAACTAGGTTAACTTAATAGAATTAAGAGTATAGAGTCATAAAATTGAGTTCAGTCCATAAGATGGATTAGAACAAGTGTTGCTCACTTAATTACCTAAAAGTTACCTATGATGTAATTGTCAAATATTACGTACCTAAATAACTATATTTTGGGTGATTAACCAAAGCTAACCCAAGATAAAGTAAGATATGAATCTTGGCCCATTAAAAAATTCTAGTATAAAATTTTTTGAATTAATAGTAAGAGTTATTAATTTGGCAAAATAGTGAAAGTATTGTTTAATTTCATTAAATGATTTAATATATGTTACTTATTATTTTTGTATATCTTATTATAGATTATTATTATGGCATCAAATAACACATATACATTATCATTGCGATCGGTTCTTGAGAAGGACAAGTTGAATGGGACAAACTTCCTAGATTGGTATAGAAATTTAAGGATAGTTCTCAAACAAGAAAAGAAACTTTATATTATAGAGCATCCTATACTTGAGCCACCTGCTAGTAATGCCCCACAGGTCAACAAAGATGCTCATAGATAGCATCAAGATGATGCCTTAGACATCGGTTGTCTTATGTTGGCTATGATGATACCAGATCTTCAAAAGCAACATGAGAAAATGGAGGTGTTTGATATGATTGAACACCTCAAGAAACTTTATCAAGGACAGGCACGATAAGAAAGGTATGATGTCTCTAAAACCCTATTTCAGTACAGAATGTTAGAAAGAATCCGAATTGGTACTCATGTACTCAAGATGATTGGGTATATTGAAAACCTAGAGAGATTGGGTTTTCTTTTGGGTAAAGAGCTAGCCACTGATGTTATTTTACAATCATTGTCGAATAGTTACTGTCACGCCCTAACCTGTGGATCCCACACGTGATAACCACCACAGACTCCTCAGGGTGTATTTAATCATCAGAACACGTCCTGTGAGCCTGTAAGGCCTTTATAAAAACCTGTTTCAAAATATTTCCTGCAACGCTTCCAACATAAATCCAACCCAAACTTCAAAATAATTTTCGAGAAGTCTCAAACACTTCAAATATAATTATACACGTCAGTCCATAAAATACTCAATCAAATATAAATCTGTGGGATTCAGTCTATCCCAAAATGCAATTTGAATAGTTATTATAATTTCCTTAGAAATTCATAAAAATCTCATATGCCAAATAAAATAAACAATAGACACCAGTGGATTATGGATCATGTAGGGTGAGTCGACATAACTTATATCTAAAGCTCTCAAATCCTAGAGCAATCACCACTTGATCAAAGAGCGTAACCTCTCGTTTATCCTGAAACTGAAGAGTGAGGGAGGGGAGGGGGAGGGGGAGTATACAGGAGTATATTCCGTAAGTGAACTAAAATAAATATAACTAAACAAATAAAATTTATTTCATTAATAGAAAAGTATATTCAAATTATATTACAATCAGTTCGAAATAATAAATATTTCTTTTTGTTGGGAAAACTCATGTCCTGTGTTGAAAGTCATTGGACTGACTGTATTTCTCGGAGATTATCTTGACCTTAGGTATTTCGAGTCCGTTAGTGGATTTTATATGCAGATAAAACATGATATTTTATAAAAGATAGATTTAATTGTAAGAAATAGAATATGCAGAGTTTTTCAGAAAATATGCCCATCACTAACGTTCGCCTTGAGCAACCACGGGGTGACGTCCGTGACTAACTCGATGAGAATCATAGGTGGTCAAATCACATCTCTTTCACAACATCACAATCATCAATATCAATACCACCTGTGCAATCTTCACTCACCTAAGCGACCTCTCTACCAGGTCATACCTAGGCTATCACATACAGCACTTATCTAGGGGTCCACATCCCAATGAACTCTTCCCAAGCTACCACTCTATAGCTACAGTATATAATCCGGCTCTTATGGTCATTATCACCAATATATAAACATAAATTCTGGCCCACTAGCCATATCATCACCATAAACTCATCATGTCATCAATCTCAATATATAACATTAGAGCAAGGGTTATAAAATACATATTTAAATCATCTTGGGCAACCAGCCATACAACATATAATACATGTACATAAAGTTCATCAAAGTCATCATAAAATCATATCTCTTTGTGAGTTATACCAAAAACATGCTTACAAACATTCTTGCAATAAATAGAAATAAATAACAAAATCAAATATGTTCACTCACAGCCCCATGTTTAGATTTTGAGGGTATAATTATAATTTTATACTTTTACTGTTCATATATTCGCATCCATCTCGTACACCGTGTGTGTGTGAGCATGATTCTATAACTTAGTTTAAGAATTTAATTGATTAAGATAGAGTTTCGAGATCATAAATACAAGGACCTCAATGTAATTAAAAATAAGTTTTATTTTAAGTAGGACCCCAATGATATTTTCTAAATTTAAGGAGGATTCAAATGAGATTTTTAATTTTAGAGGATTCAGTCGATCGAATAGGATGATTCATTCGACCGACGTTTTGAGAACTTCTTGGAAAATTTATGGCATTAATTCGTTTCTTTTCAGGAACTACTTAGTTAAGCGTGCTTGGGCAAGAGTAGTATCAAGATGGGTAACCTCTTGGGAAATTCTCATAATAAATCATTTCAAGAACAAAATCGTGAGGCCCCAAGGGTCAAAATGGTTAATGATGTTCTCCACTAAAACTTAAATACTTGTGAAAGTTTGATAGGGACTGAGTTTCAAAATCAATAAAAAAAATTATTTTTTCAGTGGGAGAAAAATAAAACATATTATAAAGAACTGTCGTCAATACCTCTTAGAAGGTACACGTAGCTATATGATGATCAATTATGAATTAAATGTCACTTCAGATCATCATTCTTGGATATTGGATTCAGCAACTACATCTCATATTTGTGTCTCTCTATAGACTTTACAAAATAGTTCAGTATTGGCTAGAGGCGAGATCGTGCTGAGAATGGCTAAGGGATAACAGTTGCTACTAAAGCCAAAGGATCTTGCACACTTAGATTGTCTAATGGATACATTCTAAGATTAAATTTTATGTTGTATTTTTCTCATGCTACCAGCAACATTATTTTAATATATGTACTATGTAAAAATAGTTACAGTATATAATTTACTGAAAATGAATGTTTAATATATTTTCAAAATGTATTGGTGGGGAAAGCAGTGAATAAAAATGGATTATATGTTATTGAATTAAGTAATAGTTATTCAATTAAATCTATTACAAATAAAAGAATTCGGGGTCAAACAAATCCTAAATATCTATGGCACCATAAATTGGGTCATATTGGAGACAAGAGATTGATTCAACTTGGGATAAGTGGACTTTTGAGTTCACTAGGTTCAGAACCCTTATCAACTTGTGAATCATGCCTTTAAGAGAAAATGATCAAATCATCCTTTAAAGGTGAGAGAGCAAAGGAGCTATTAGAACTCATACATACTGATGTATGTAGACTGTTTATCACTAGAACTAGGGAGGATATGGCTATTTCATTACTTTTATCGATGATTTATCACGATATGGATATGTGTATTTAATAAAATATAAATCAGATTCCTTTCAAATGTTTAAGGAATTTAAAAATAAAGTAGAGAAACAGACCGAAAAGAGTATTAAAAATCTACGATCAGATCGTGGAGGTGAATACTTGAGTACAGAGTTTCAAGAATTCTTGAAAGATAATAGAATTATCTCCCAAATAACTTCGCTTTATACACTACAGTTGAATGGTGTAGCTAAAAGAAGGAATCGTACCTTATTGGATATGGTACAAACCATAGTGAGTTTTACTAACTTGCTAGTTTATTTGTGGGGATCTGTCCTGATGACCGCTGTGCATATCCTAAACAAAGTCCTATCAAAATCAATCTAAAAGACTCCGTATGAGATATAGAGTGGAAAGACACCCAGTCTCAATTATATGAGAATATAGGGTTGTTCAACTTATGTTAAAATTATTAACCCTGGT
>JAVXUL010000006.1:4245790-4257938 GCA_035590515.1 Trichilia minutiflora | reverse complement strand
GTTCATTCACTGAGTATACCCCCGTATACTCACCCCTCACCATTTTCAGTTTCAGGGCTAACGGTATTATCAGTGCGGGCGGTGGTGATAGCTTGAGGAAGTGAAGGCTCAAGTATACACATGTCGACTCACTCTAACTATTCTCAGTCCACTGGTGTCTTTTGCAAACTTTCTTTTTATTTCTGAGATTTGAAAGTACTAAACAGACTTTGAATATTTATTGTATTTGATTTTGGGGATGGATTCCTAATGATTTACTTCTGATGAATGTTTTATCTAATGTGCGTATAGATTTATTAGAATGTTTGTGACTTGATTTGTCTATTGGAAGTTTGGGTGTGAGATTGGTTTATTTGAAAGTGTGATGAAATGTTTTTGTGTTAAACGGGTTTTGTAAAAGCCTTACAGATCTACAGGTTGTATTCTATATTATTGGGTACATTCTAGAGATCTGTGACATTATCACAAATAGAACCCATGGATCGAGATGTGACAGAAATTTTCTTCAAAACTCGAGGGTTCAGTAAATGATTCAATTAAAACTCTGTCATAAATAACCTTTATTTATTAAAAAATTCTTTCAATTAATCTATAAACTTTAATATTGTGTCAACTACTTATTATAATATCCAAGCATGATTAAAACAAAATGATAAAATATCCTTGATAATAAAATAATTAAACTATCCTTAATTGATAAGCAATGTTTTACATTTTTAATTTGCTAAAAGTGGATTAAATTAAGGCTACTACCAATTTTGATAATAGATGATGAAAGGAGAATGACAAATTTACCTTATAGTTTTTTGAAATAACGTGTACTTTCTGTCAGTGAATTTGTCACAAAAGTCTCTTATTGTTTTTTTAAAAAGACATTTATCCCCTTATTAAAAAATTTATGACAAATACTCTTGCAAGAAAGTGATAAAAATCTCTTTTACTAAAGATAAAATACATATTTTTATTAAATAAATTTTTAATTTTTATCATATAATTTTCTAATTTTTATCATATAAACTCTTAAATTAAAATAATTAAATTTTTTAAAAATATTTTAAATTTAATTTATAATTTTAGAACTTTACTTTATAATAATTTATACTAAAAAAATTTATAATTTAATTCTTAAAATTATATTTAAAATATTTTTATTTTATGAATTTATTTTTATTTTATAACTTAATTTTATAAAAAATTTGTTTTATTTTTAAGAATTAAATAAAAATTAAATATTTTATTTAAATTATTAAATAATTATAATACTTTATATTATAAAAAATTTAATTTATAATTTTATGTTCATAAGTATTTTTAAAATTTTATTAAATATAAATTATAAATTAATTTTTATTTTATAATAATTTATACTAAAAAATTTATAATTTAATTCTTAAAAATTAGATTTAAAATATTTTTATTTTATATTTATTTTCATTTTATAAAATTTTTATTTAATTTTATACTTAAAGAGACTTATTTTTTTTATAAGTTAAATTTATAAAATTTATTTTATTTTTATTTTTTAAAATTACATAAAAATAATTTAAATATTTTATTTAAATTATTAAACAACTATAGTACTTTATACTATATAAAAAATTTAATTTGTAATTTATATTCATAAGTATTTTTAAAAAATTATTAAATATAAATATAAAATAATAAAATAATTTTTATTTTATAATAATTTATACTAAAAAATTTATAATTTAATATTTAAAATATTTTTATTTATATTCATAAAAATTTATGAATTTATTTTTATTTTATAATTTAAATTATTTATATTTTATTTATATTTTATTAATTATAAAATCATAATTTTTTAAGAATATAAAAAATATTTTAAATTTAATTTTTAAGAGTTAAATTAGAAATTATTTTAATTTAATGTATTATAAAATAAAATATGTAATTTATATTTATATTTGATAAATTTTTTTAAAAATATTTTGTGACCATAAAATTATAAATTAAATTTTTTATAACATAAAGTATTACAGTTGTTTAATAATTTAAATAAAATATTTAAATTATTTTTTTAATTTTTAAAAATAAAAACAAAATAAATTTTTTATGAATTTTAGTTATAAAATAAAAATAAATTTATAAATTTGTATGAATATAAAATAAAATATTTTAAATTCAATTTTTAAGAATTAATTTATAAATTTTTTAATGTAATATATTATAATTGAAAATTAAATTTAAAATATTTTTAAAAAATTTAATTAATTATTTTGATTTTTAGATTTATATAATTAAAATTAAAATTTTTAAATGATAAAAGTATATATTTTTATTTTTATTAAAAGAGTTTTTATTATTTTTAAAAATTATAAAGATATTTATCATAAATTTTTTGGTAATTGATTTTTCAAAAAATAATAAAAAAAAATTTATAATAAATTTATTAAGGGGGTTAAACGTTATTTTAAAAAATTATTGAACGAATTCGTCATTCTCCCGACGATGGGATAACAAGAAAAACGGTCGCTTTCAACTTGGGGTGGTGTGAATGAACAAAGAACATGCGAAGAGCTGGAGGCTGGAACAACACCCATTTCACACGATTACAAAATCAACAGAAACAAGGTATTTATTTATTTGGTTGTTTTCATTATTATAATAATAATATTCAATTTATTAAGACCGCTTCTTAAAAACAGATCACGTCAAAGGAAGAGAAAGGAAGAATTTACCACCAAGAAGAATAAAAGCAATAAAAGGAAACTGAAACGGAGAAAAATTCAGTCATGTTAGAGAGAACAGAACAGAGCTATAGTTAAACGAGGTTGAAGAGGGCTTTTAGGCCTATTGAAGATATTAATCATTAGCTTAAAGGGTAATTGTTTTAATTGCGTTTCTTTTTTTAAATTTTATTTCTTTTGTTGAGTTGGATTTAGCTTGGTTTCTGAAGTAATTTAAGTAAAACTGAAAATGAGTAAATTTTCTTCTTGTTTTTTGAGGTAAATTTAGGTTTGATAGGGAAATAATAGGGATCGATGGTAAGAAGTTTATATTTATGATTTAAATTGAGAGTCTGATTCAATGCTCAATTCGATAGTCGTGAAAACTGAGCTTTAGTTTGGTCATTTCTGTGATATTTGATGTTATGAGTCGTATCAGATTATGCGTGTTGTTACTTGATCTTTTACTTCATATGGGTTTGATGTTATGGGTTTTAATTAAAGCAGCTGAAATGGGATTTTAATTTGTGTTTAGAAGGTATTATTATGTCAGCTGGGAGGTAACAGCAGAATATCAAAATACAGATATGAATTGTGGATGCTTTACTGGCTCACGATTGTACAGGAAGAAAAGTGCTGAGCAGCCTGTTCAACGAGGCATAGATGGTGAGGACCTTGTTAAGCATTGATTGGTGTACAGAAGATTTGATGATATATTATTCAAGTTAATGCTAAAAAGGTCACTGCATTAATAGAATTTAAATATCATCTATATTTTATTTAGTGTTGTTGTTGTGGTTTTTTTGCCTTCAATTGTCAGAAATTATATGGTTTAATCTAAAATTTCAATATTAAAGTAACACTTATGCAACCTGTGAGAAAGCATGGGTCTTGGTATGACCAGCCGACCAATCCCTTAAAACATTTTGATGTGTTTTCTTTTATCACTTTGTACAAAATGGCAAATGTTTCATCTTGATTTAAGATAGTGACAAAGTTGCTTTCATCAACTTCTTTCCGAAGGCTGAGGCATAGTAATTATACAGGTGACCTAATTTAAGCACTTTGACTTCAGTGTTTTTGTTTGCTTGAGTTACCATGTAGATTCAATCTGGTTTGAAGTCCCATTATATTCTTTACTGCTACATATTATCTTTTTATTTCTTGTGCATCAGCTGCTTTTAGTTGTTTCTAAGTAAATTCTTTTGTTGCTCTTCTTATTTGTTTCCTAGAGCAATTACTTGGGAATGTCAATCATTTTCCTTACAATGAATTGAGAGCAGCAACAGATGATTTTCATTCAAGCAATAAGATAGGGCGAGGAGGTTTTGGAGCTGTTTACAAGGTACTCAAAATTTTATGATGGTTTAACCTATTTGGATGTTATATGGAACAGTGTTCAGTGTTATCTTGCATACTATGGATTCACATATGGTACATCATAACTTTATATTACAGGATGTGCAGATTGTTTTTGTCCAGCTCATGCTTGCAATTTTTTTCTTAATATTAACTCTATTTGAATACTGCTAGGGAATCCTAAAAAATGGAAAACTTATAGCTGTGAAGACACTTTCTGCTGAGTCAAAACAGGGGGTGCGTGAATTTTTAACAGAGATTAATGCATTATCAAATGTAAGGCATCCCAACCTTGTTGAGTTGATTGGTTGCTGTGTCCAAGGAATTAAACGGATATTGGTTTATGAATATGTGGAAAATAGCAGCCTTGATCGTGTATTATTAGGTAAGTTCAATGGAAATTTTAGCACGAAAGGCAAATTTTAGATCTTTATAAACATGGGAAGACTGCAAGTGTAATTAATTACTTGTCTGCAGGTGCAAGGAAAACAGATATAAAATTGAACTGGGAAACAAGATCTGCTATTTGCGTGGGTGTTGCTAAAGGTCTTGCATTCCTTCACCAAGAAGTTGTGCCGCATATTGTGCATAGAGACATTAAAGCTAGTAATATACTTCTTGACCAAGAGTTTAACCCAAAGATAGGAGATTTTGGATTGGCTAAACTTTTTCCAGATAATATCACTCACATTACCACAAGGATAGCAGGAACAACGTATGCAATCTTCCAACTCTCCAACTTCTTGCTATTTGTTGGTTTACATTGTATCTTCGTCATCTTGGTTCGATACTATAAAAGTCACTGCTTGAGTTCCTCTTTGAAACTTTTGTTGCCATTAGTATTCTTCCTAGAAATTTGTTTTTGTCTTGTCCAGTTTATCCTTGAATTCTGTTGGTTCGTTTGTCAAACTGTTAAAATGCTAGTTCTGATATTACATGTCTCCTGTACCCTGCAATGATGACCACTGTTTGAGCCATTCGTACGGGAATTACAGCTTATAGTGTGTTAATTTGCAGTACAGCTTTAACGAAATTATGCTGTGAACAAACATAACTTCAGAATCATTATGTTGTGCAAACTATGTACATCAAAGTAGAAGACCACAAAAGAGACTGGCAGACTAGAGGAAATGAAGTAAAACAAACAAGAGTCGTACCCATTATAGATACAACCAAGAATAAAATTTTCCAAGTGTTCTCTTGGGGCTTAAGACAAGTCTTTGGATGAAAAAAAATTCCCAAGTTGAAGAAAATATAGTTAGGAAGACAAGAAGTAGCATTTTATCAATAATCTCAACCAGAACTTTTGCAAATCTCGATTCCTTGAATGATTAAAATTTGGCATTGGGTGTCTTACGTCCTTGTTTTTTATATATTATATTTCCTTTCCATTTTCATGATACTAGGTAGATGAATTAATTTGTGGCTGTGTAATTTTGAACTTTCCCTTCTACTCAAGTCCTTTGAAACGTCAAAGCAGCAAACAGTTGCTTAGAGTATTATAATTAGTCCTCTCAAAGTTCTTGTATAGATTGAAGTGAAAGAAAATGAAGCTCACCAAATTCCATGTTTTTTATTCTATGCAGTGGCTATTTGGCACCAGAGTATGTCTTGGGTGGACAGTTAACCATGAAGGCAGACGTTTACAGTTTTGGTGTTCTTACTCTGGAAATAATTAGCGGTCGAAACAGCGGAAAGCCAATATACGGACCGACGCAGAAATTTCTTCTGGAATGGGTGCGTTGGTTTCCTTTCCCAATCTCCAATATTCATCAGTGACTTAATACATCTATTCTGTAGCTGTTTTTCTTAACATGTCCACGTCTACTGTTGCTTGCATCCATTTGCGTTATCACATGTTCTCATTTTACCACTCATAATGAGGGTTATTAATAATTGAGTCTTTGTTATTTGTGGAAAGCAAATCATAAATCAAAATATTAAACATTATATCACTCATGTCTTTCTTTAATTACATTTAAGATTTGATCAAACTTGACTATTAGCGAGTATTAGGAAAATGTTAACAAAAGTTTAAAAAAATATTATAATCCTAACTATTATTTCATTGATTAAAAAATTTATTTTAGTTTTCATCACTTAATTTATTTTTTAAAATTATATTAAAAATCTAAATACCTACGTTATGATTAGTTTTTTATTATCTTTATCTTAAATACAGTGTGTCATTATCAAACTTCACAAAAAATAAAAAAATACAATCTCTTATCTCATGTAAATATAAAATTTTTGATATTTACAATCTCTTATTTTTATGCTCAATTAAGATAAGAACAATAACCATGAGAAACAATTTTTGTTAAATATATTTGAAAAGTATACGAAAATGATCATATTTTTTAATCATTTTATAAAAATAATTACATTTTAAAAATATTAACTAATTAAATTAAATATATATTTTTTGGATGATTTTATTTTTATTTAAAAATTGATTTTTTTTGTCTTATTTGAAAGTGTACTTTCGAATACGGTATATTTACGTGTTCGAAAATTGATTTTTTAGCCGTATTCGAAAGTACAAATAAGAATAAAATCGTTTAAAAAACATATTTTTAATTTAATTGATTAATATTTTTAAAATACGATTATTTTCATAAAACGATTAAAAAACATAATTATTTTCATGCATTTCCCAATATATTTGTGGGTTCTATTACGAATCATTACACTTATCTAAGTTATTTTAAATTTTGGATACATATTGTACTTATAAATTTAAAAAATTATTTAATTTTTTGTTTTGATAAAATAGCCTTACATTGTTAATTCTTTCTGGCAATCAAATTTGATCACTGAATTAGATAAAATAATAAGTAATTAAAGAAGATTTTAAGGGCTGTATTTTTAAACTTTTGTTTTTGGGTTTTCTTTTTAACCAACAGGAGGCACTTAATTAATAATAACTCTTTGCAATTAAATGTTTCCTTTTACTTACATGTTAATGACGAATGATTTCTTTGCAAAATTCGTTTATATAACAACTATTTTTGCTTCAACAGGCATGGCAACTCCACCAAGAGGAGAAACTCGTAGAGCTGGTGGATCCAGAAATGGGAGAATTTCCATCAGAAGTAGTTATTAGGTACATGAAAGTAGCTTTTTTCTGCACCCAAGCAGCTGCCAACCGAAGACCACTAATGAGTCAGGTAGTTGAAATGCTTTCAAAGAACATCCGTCTCAACGAGAAGGAACTTACAGCCCCTGGTCTTCTCCGAGATTCAGAAGGTAGTAGTAGTAGTAGTATGGCCGATATAAATAAAATATCAACCGACTCCACTTCTAAGATGAGCTCTGTTCCGGCAACCATTACGCAGGTGACGCCTAGATAAATAATGAAGTATATTTTGGCAATCTATCCTTGAAAATTTGACAAACTGAGGAAGATGACTTTGGAATTTTAGCTTACGTGATGGTAGGAGAACAAAGGAAGTGTTTGTTCCAGGATTATGTTGTGTTGATATAAGCTTTTAAGTTGCACAATCTTTATTTTTTCTGAGTTTTGGTTTAAGTGGCAAATTATAGGGTTGTAGTAGATGTTGTGCAAAGGCCAATTCATATTTTACACTATCTTCATTGTTATTTTTTCCGATGAGAATGGAATGGATGGTAAGCAAAAATAAATAAATAAATAAATTTTCTGAAGCATATTAATCAATGTACACATAACATAAGCCTGAAAGGATCGTTGTTTTTCTTCTTTTAGAATTTTTATAATTATGGCTATGCTCAGAGATCCGCCTTGGTCTGTGAGGAAAGGTAATATAATTGGCGACTCAAATACAAGTAATGACATTACTGTCATGTTGCTATGAAAGATTGAACATTATTAGATAGGGACGGGACAACTAATCGCTTTATTTATATGTTTAACTAATAAAATTGGGAAATGCACGAAAATACCCATATTTTCTAGTCAATTTATAAAAATAAACACATTAAAAAAATGTTAACGAAAATATCCAAAAATTTGTTTTTTGAACGATTTTATCCATGTTCAAAAATACACTTTCGAACACAGATACTTTCGTACATGATAAAAAAACATTCACTTTCGCGCATAAGTATACCTTACACTTTCGCACATAACAAAAAACACTAACTTTCGCACAGGGGTAAAATCATCCAAAAAAACTACTTTTGGATATTTTGATTAACATTTTTCTGACATGGTTATTTTGAAAAATTGGATAGAAAATAAGGATATTTTCGCAATTTTCCCAATAAAATTTAATCCCATTAATTTATTTTAAAATTGATCAATTAATAATGGTAATAATAAGACAATTTAAAATAAAATACTTAATTTTGTTAAATAATCGCGTCCAAAATTCAAAATTAAACTGCTTGAGACTTATTTATGCATGTGTCTTGCTTATGTTCTTTTAAAAAGAGAACAATGGTACTACAATCTCTCTTTTATATATATATATATATGTGTGTGTGTGTTATATATTCGATCAACTTCAAGCTAAACAAAATTATGAAACACTATGTTGCATACATCTGTACCATGCATTTCTTAAAATACGGCACTTCAGAAGTACGATGACCTTACTTAATTAACTTCCAATGTGATTATTTAATCGCAGAGATCAATTTACGTATACCAAGGGCATGCAAACAAGTGAAATACTCGAAATAAACACAAAGATGCCATACAAATAATTCAATAAACCATATAATATAAGAACAGTCACACAACTCCAAAATTCAATAATCGAAAGAAAAAAAAAACACCACATAGCCCAAGATGCGTATAAAAGAGCCAACCATGAGCGTAATCCTTATATTATCAATGACAAAAACAAGAAAGAATAAGAATTTCAAGATCTTGGGAAGATTAAAACAAGAAAAAGGTTGGCAAAGAATTGAACAAAAGGAAGTTTTGAAAAAAGTGCATCCTAAGCAATTAGGCAGCCAACGTTGGCTCAGGTTCAGTAACAGGATGGTCATTAGCAGCTGGATAATCTTGTTTGGGTGGATCTGAAGAACCATTGGCTGTCGCATCTTTAGCTGGTGCTTTTGCCGATGCTGCATCTTTTTCATTCTCAGCATCTTTTCCAGTCTTGGCATCCTTTCCATCCTTCATGTCTTTGGCATCCTTTGTGGGTGGGGTTGGTGGCAACATGTGAGGCGGGGGTGTGTGCTTCAGCTTAACAAGTATCTGCCGCATCCTTGAAAGATCAGTGGGTTTTCCAGGCTTTGGTCCCTGAATGACTGTTATTGATGGTTTCTTTTCTTCATCCTTCTTCCCTCTCCTCTTCTCAATGTTGGGAACCTCATGAGGAATGAGCTCTCCTATTGCTTTCCAGTACTGTTTATCAGCCTCTTTATGAAACTTCTCTTGATTAGCCAAGAATAACTAATCCAGAACAAGCCAGATATATGGTGTCAAACATGGCAACATAAAACATAAAATAAGTATAATATGAATGATTTCCTGGAAAATCATACCTTCTCTCTTTCTCTGTTGTTAGTCTTGCTAGTCTCTATATTAAGCTTCCGTTTCTCATAGAAAGCTCGTTTATACTGCTCAGCTTCCTCAATTAGCTGGTTTCTCATTTCTTGCTCCCTTTTCTCCTTCTCCTCAAGCTGAATAGCATTTTGGCTGCACTCAATAAACCACAGTTAAAAATGATAAATTTCATTAGCAAATTAATCTTAATATTGCATATATAGAAAGAATGGATTAATTCTAATATAAATATACCTAGAATCTAGAAAGAATGAATTAATCTTAACACATATATACCTACATAAAATGGATCTTCTATTTAAATATCCTCCAAAAGTTTATAAATTGCATATATACCCTTTAAATTTTGTACATAAATACGCCCCTTAAGATGAGAAGTGTTCTAAATACACTCCATGAAAAAAGAAAACATATTTCTTCCTAAAATAATAATAAGAGACTGTCATGCAATATTTTATAAATGTGATAAAAGCGATTTATAGTAATATTCACACTAAAAAAAACAGTAAGATTATTATATTTGCATAGCATAACATGTTGCACAGCTACAAAGAATTTAGGCCCTCAATAACAGATGAATTTGTACCGCATGAAATAATAATTGCAAGGAAACATGCAAGCAGGTCTAACCACAACACTATCTTGAGACTTCAACAGTGAATACAGGAGATACGGAGTCAAATGAATTCAATTATAAAGAGTATTGGATTGGCTGAGATATCACACATCGTATCTATTGATAACATTGACCTTCCTCAATCCAATAAAATTCTTCAAAATGAACTTGCAAAACAAGCATAAGATTGTCATTCTCTGGTAAGGCCATTTTCCAGTTATTATGTTCAATCTTATCACAAAAGTTCTGGCAGGCTATGCTTCTCCTGTAAGGTCATTTCTTAAGCTTGTAAGAAAACACCCAGTATTAAGTTCTAACAGTCACCGGAGGAATTTAGCCCATATCCGCATAAGCATCTTTTCCACAGTTCTAAATCCAATTCTCAACCACTACGCCAGTGCAACAACATTGAGGACCTTTTTTCTAACCAAAAAAACATTTTGAAAAGAATTTGAACTTTTTCCATCTCTATAAAGAAACAATTCAGGAAACATCAACAATTTGAATAGTATGTTCAGACACTCCAGCTTTACATGTAGAGCTAGGTATTTAAAAAAAATTACAATTAATATGGCCTCAATTTGCTAAATCAATTAATGGTGAATAGAGATTGGATAAGGAAAGTCATGATATGAATACTAAAACATCCTTACTGTTAGACAATTGTACGTGCGAATATATGCAAATTCTCTCTCTCTCTCTCTCTCACACACACACATTCATCTTTCAGGGGGAAAGGCTAGCTATATGTTCTCCCATAAAATAACCAACCAAGAAGATGAATGTGATCTAAGTCAATGAATTACATTAATCAAACTCGGTCTAATATGGTTCTTTCAAATCACATCTTAGAAGACACTTGGAAACAACACACTATGGACAATAAATAACTAGAAACAAGGCACAGATCTAAAATAATACGAAAGATCTGAGAAAATTCGACAGTGAAATTAAGTTCAACAAGATATGGGCGAAAAGAATTCCCTACTGAATTGCTTAAATAAGTAACTTCAATTCAATAAATTACATCAATCCACTCAATTTTTTAATATAATAAAACACGGCAATACAACAGTCAAGCAAAGAATCCACTTAACAATAAACAGGTTAACTAAAATGGAATCAGATCTCAGCATAAATATAATAGGCAAAACAGATCTGAGCAAATTCTCACATAAAACCTCAACAAATCATTCGTATAAGTTATGCAAAGCTAAACAAAACTTCCTTAGATTAGTTCCTCAATAGTTTAACTAAGAGAAATTCCAGCTTAGTAAACGTTAAAATATCAGATCAAAAATGACAAAATTAAAAGAGTGAAAATAAACACAAAAAGCAAACTAACCGGCGCCATTCGCGAAGAGCAAAGCCTTCCTCGGGCTCTGTATCGGTGGGAGGAGGAAGAATAGGACCGTCAGAAGCAAAGACACTAACGTCTACATATCCATTTCCATTACCGTTGCCGTTCTCTACATGAACAGAACCGAATGGAGACTGGGAGTAGCCAGGCTCCCGATTCTCGTAATTGAAGATCTCGGGAGACTGCACGTGATCTACAGCTACGTCGCTGTGCTCGGTGGAGAAATCGTCGGCGGAGTTGAAGTTAGAGTAAGAACCGTAGTTTGAATAGTCGCCGTCGTCAACGACTGGGTGATGATTCGAGTTTTGTATCTGCTCTCCGTCCATGTTAAACGTATCAAACGACGACGACATGTTGTGGGTTTGAGTTGCGTAAGAAATTGTTTGAAGTTTTTATATGATTTTGAAGTGGAGTTTGTTCCTGGCGTTTGACATTTTTATATTCTTGCTGAACCGTCAAGGAACGGAAGGTGAAATGATTCGGAGAATACAGGAAAATACCCACATTTTCTAGTCAATATCACGTTAAAAAAATATTAACAAAAATATCTAAAAATTTATTTTTTGAACGATTTTATCCCATATTCGAAAGTGTAGTTTCGAATACAAACACTTTCGCACATG
>JAVXUL010000006.1:4234066-4245532 GCA_035590515.1 Trichilia minutiflora | reverse complement strand
TTTATTAATTTATAAAAATATTTTAAATATTTTATTATTTATATATTATTAAAAATTTCGTTTTTACGTTTTGATTTGTCGTTCTGATTTTTTAAATAGAAAACGATTTTAATTAAAATCACGTTTTTAATAACCTTATTGCTAACCATAAACAAGAAAGGAGCGTTTTTGATAACCTTGTTGGTACTTGCTAACCATAAACAGGAAAGGAGCATCGTTTCCATGATTAATGACATTACAACTAACATGAATTCAAGCATTTAATAAGTTTGCTACTAGTGCGTTTGCCAAACTTCAGCTGCTTCATTATTATTATTATTTGAATTATTATTCGGCTTCCAAATCTGACGAGTAAGCATTCGAGGAAAAAGAAAAGGTAAAATTTAGTGATACTCGTTCAGCACGCTGTTAAACAAATCAAGACAAGTGAGATCAAATAAAAATCCTAATTATGGATTACAAGTGAAAAACTGTTTTACATGAGTCAGTAAGTTCACGAATGTCAGCACTCAATAATCGACATAATCTTCCGGCAGGTGGGGATGCAGTCAGTCGGGCTATAATCTTTGTGGTTAGTACGTGTTGTATAGGGAAAGCCAGAACCAGAAGTCATCACCTTGATCATCACAAGTTTAAAACTTCCGCGACCACAAGTCGGCTCTTCAGAAGAATTTTGCACAAAAATTGTTTGCCATAAGGGATATCAACGAGACGTAAGAAGCAAGGCTAAATGGCTTCCCCTTTTAATATAAGAAGATCTTCTATCCATTCCGGAGCAGGAAAAAAATGATACAACTGTGAGTGAGTGAGTCACGATTTTATCATGTGTGTCTCCAAAGAGACAATGCAGCTATTGACTGGAGCTCCCAAGCATCATATAGCATGAGGGCATTGCAGTCAATGAGAAAGATTATCTACTCTTGCTTTCCGAAGAATCCAAAACAAAATGGTGAGGTCAATCCGGTGTGATAATTTTAATGGCTAACAGTCAAGTCAAATTCCTGGTCCTGAACCTCAATAGCCCCTTTCCCGTCTCTATGGTATGTACAATACAACACCGACAACAGGGAACCAAAAAAGGAAGCTGAGGTGGTCTTTCATGGAACAGGAGGAGTATTCTTGGGAAATCTACCAGAAGGGGGCATCCGCTGCAATACTCGTGGAAATTCCGGCTTTAGGCGTTTACTTGACATCCCTTGCAACGACCTGATTCATATTGTAAAATAAATGTAAAAGTGAAAAAAGAGAAGAACAATGAACGGAGATGAGAATAATATCTGCATACCACAGACATCGACTGACTAGTAAGAGCAGCAAACAAGAAAAAGTGAAGCATCCTCTATATGTTTAAAAAGCTGTATCACGTAAAATCAATTACAAATTAGGAACTTTCAGTACAGGACCTGAGGTTTTCTGTTCCATAATATTTTTAGTAGTTCTATATTTCCTGTTTTCTCAATATTTAAAGCTACATAAATCAAAAACAGGGGGAGAAAGTTTGAAGGGAAAATTTTAAGAGAAGACGATAAAGAACGGAGCATGCATATAATTTAGCAAGCATTCACAAATCTGACATAAGGTGAAAACAAAAAAAGTAGAGTCAGGACTCAACCATCAGCTCCTAAGCACAGTGCGTAGTCTATCATATGACTAAACACCTTAACTAGTGAAAGAGGGGAAGTCAACACACCTTGGGGAGCCCTGTCGTTTCTGGGGAAACTGACCAAACATTGATCTTAGACTTCCAAGCGCCTTTTCAGCAGCCTAAGTTAAACCATATCAGGCATTCAAAAGGCATGTACAACAAACAAGCTGCGTAAAGTGTAATCAACAAGAAAATTCTGAATATCCAGTAAAAGAAATACCTGCATCTTAGCCTCATCCCAGGTTGCTCCAACCCCCTTTCCTAAAACTTGACCATCAATTTCAACCTAAAACAAAATGTAAAAAGAAAAAAGAAAATTAAAATCCACCCAATTAATACATAAAATATTTTTTTGCTTCTTTCTATAAAGGTGATGTTAGTAATTTCTTGAAACCCCCAACAAGGAGTCATGCTGTTTCCATGAGAAGCCATATCTCAGATGTTGAGAGTTCTGAAGTGTAGAAGTCTTAGACGGAAGGATCTAGCTTGAACTCTTGAGACATAATATCAGATTTCAGTACACCAATGTGCATTAGGTTGGGTTCTATTTTCTTCTGATGTTTTGTTTTATATCATGGAAAGTCAACCAATTGATGGCAGGTAATTTGACACAGTCATACCAGAAATGGATAAACCAAAAAATGACCCAAAATCATCTAATGATGAATAAATACATGCCAGGGGTCATTTCATTGATCCTTGTTCCCACTGAGTGCCCAAAATGCCCATAGCGAGAGAATCTTCACCTGTCTTTCTTCTTTAAGCACCATGTTGCCCCGCAATTGAGACATAATGGCATACGAGGGGGATCCTTATAAAAATTCACCATGAACAGAAATGTAGTCTCTTTATCATTAAAAGAAGGCATTAAGGTGATGTCAAAGATAATAAACCTAAGCTCATTAGGTCCTAGTTCCTAATTTAGATTTAAGGATCACTGTGCTTTGATGTATCTCATCCTCACAATAATTTTGCTTGTTAACTTATTAATAAATTATGGTTTAAAATCAAATTTGAAAATGGGGAACACAACTGTTCTGCACTTGCTGAACTTGAGAAAGCACTCAAAATTCATTTCAATCATTAAAGCACACACAAAAAAGAAGCAAGCAGCAGACCTGTGCATATACTTCATCCTTCTGGATTGAATTAGTGGAAGGTGGAGGCTCTTGTTGAAATACTACTCCAAGGCCCTCCATCATGCACTGAAGTAATATACCATAAACCCATGAAACAGTAAGAATAAGACGTATGTGAGTGCAATTCATCGACATTAATCAAACAATATCAGTTATCTACTAAAGTTCCTGAAAACTCACTAATTCTTTTAGTGCAGAAACTGATCCCATTAGTTTCTTTGAGCCTTCCAGTCTTGGATCAAGAAGTTTAGATGGCTCAGATGTGGTTGAAACTGAAAGAGGCTCATCTTTGGGCAATAGCTGACTCCCAAACAAACTGATCTCACCCAAAAAACTATTATCATTTGCATTTGAAAATCTACTAGCATCTCCATGTGCAGAACCAGCATCGGGTTTAACACGTGAAATATATATATCTGCAAAAACATTTTCCAAGTTGGTCAGAATGGCACAGAGAAATACAAAGAGGCTATATCCTAATATGCTAACTACAGGTTTTCCCCCAAGTACTAACAGAACCAGATGATATGGGAAGTTTAAGAAGAATATAAATAAGTTGAGATAAGTTGAATGCTAAGGTCATTGATTATTAAACATCTAAATTCAACTGAAGCATAACCTAAAGATTGTTGTCATTAACTGCTTCATCAGGAGAAACTTCATGAACATATAAGCGGTACCACACATGACCAAGTATTTATGTCATAAACTCTAAATAATTACAGAGTGAGATGTGTACAATACCATCTGAAAAACAAGAACTTACGAGCCAATTTCTTGATGGATGCCTCAGCAGCTTGACGTTGGGCTTCCCTTCTTGTTCTACCAACTCCTTCACCAACTTTCTCGCCCGCAAACCAAGCCTAGAAAAAACAATAAACAAGATGAGCACATAGAGGCAAGCCACTGCTCAATTTAGAAACCAGCAAAAAACATTTTTGGAAACATGTGACAACGTGGATGTTAGAATTAAGATGTAAAAGCTCCGGGCCAAACATTCATACAGGATATAAAAGGTTCGCCATACATTTGCTCAATAAACAACAGATCAAACAAAACTTAACAAATCCTCAGTAGCAGGTCTCTATTAAAGGAAGGAATGCAAGTGAACAAGCATGACCATGCTCATATTGGGTGTAATGAACAGGTTATTTATCTGTGGCTAAGTACAAAGCCGTATAAGCATGGTACCTAGGGTTCATATATATTTAT
Organism: Trichilia minutiflora; assembly: GCA_035590515.1. NCBI lineage: Eukaryota > Viridiplantae > Streptophyta > Magnoliopsida > Sapindales > Meliaceae > Trichilia > Trichilia minutiflora. Next base: position 4,241,536 of record JAVXUL010000006.1, on the reverse strand, counting down.
CAATGCAGAGTGGTTTCTTGATTTAACTTTAATGTCCTTAATTGCCTCAATGAGAATGCAGCTTGCTGGTGTAGTTCCACATGCTAATTGAAAATCTTAGTTGTCTAGCTAATCTTTAAAGACCAATCAAAAGTATGGTTACCAACAAACATCTATATGTTTCCAAGACCCAAAATCTACTCAAGTTATCTTCTGCAATATGATAGTTCTGTAGACAACTAACAAAGGTTCATTTAAAAAAAATAAAATGATGTTAGCTAATTAACTTAATTTGTTTACTTGAGGCAAAGAGGTAAAATGTGAGAAATGATATAATCCTGAACAAACAAGTACAGTTTATCGTATTAGTACTGAAACCAATGATGAACTAATAATTTTGCAAGCTTAAGAGCAGGGATAACCTCAATGGAGAACTGCAATTCTGTGGTAGCAACCATAGCTGGCCTGAACTCCACCTATAATAAAAAAATGGAAACAAAAAAGGACGAAAATAATCAGATGGAACATAAGGCATAAACGTAATCAGCAAATTTTCTCATATAGTACAGATCCGTTCCTATTACCTTAGTTCCACATTTCAATGCAATATCCTGTAGAACTCCAGCGGCAGTATCAGCACTTGAAACATCCCTTCCAGATTCAAAGTCAAAATCCCTGCTGCTAGAAGAAGATCTACTCAAGGGGATCTCCTCACCTTCAAAATGGAACACCAAAATCACACACTTCAAAATAATGAATATATATTTACACAGTTGTATATATCAGCTAAGAATATATAAAAATAAATAAATAACACTTCTCCTAAATCTTTGATATTATCCAAAAGGCCTAATAGAAAAATTAGAAACAAAAATGCGCATGTATTTCAGTTATTACCAACAACTCAAATCATTGCCTATAAGCATACCATCGATGATATGGTTTAACATAATTAACTGTGTCATAACTCACCTGAGATAGGTTGATAACTAGACGGTGTATTGTTTAACCGCAACCGATAATCTCTACGAAGAACCTGCAAATAAATATAATATTAAGATTGATACAATTCACAGATAAAAAGTAACCGAGACCAATTGGCATACAGCCCAGAGCTACAAACCACAAAACAAATAAGATGGATTACCTCCTTTGGCAGTCTTTGATTTTCATGAGGCTTATCAGATGGAATAGGACTCTCAGTCTTAGGGAAAAAATATGGAAGATGAGGCCAGTGCTTCTCAATTTGCATTGGTTCAGAATTTAACGGGAATTCTTTTGGTACTTCCCGGTTCAATTGTTGTGAGGTCATCTCTTCTTCCAGTGGAAACCACCCTCCACGTGATGGTGCACGTGGAGCTGAAGCCTGCACCTGGGGTCTCGCAGGAAACGAAGGTTCACTTGGGGCATTATCTCTTGTATCTTGCCCATGTTGCAATATGAGAAGCCTTCTCCTTGTATCAGGATCTAATTCTGATTCTGGCACCTCACCTTCTTCTCTAGCAGGAGAACTTTGCAAGCTTGGCTCTGGTGAGCCAACATGACCCAATGGTTTAACTAATGCAGTTGCAGGTGGATACTGCATACTAGTAAATGGCATCACTGAAGCTTGAGATGTTGCCAGAGGGACGGAGCTAGACGAGCATGGCATTGTATGCTGAAGGGAAGGAAGCCTTGGGTCTAAATTACTGATGGTTGAAGAAGCTGAAATTGCCTCCTACATGAAAGAAAAACAGATAAAAACCGGAATTAGTTTTAACTTTGATGTATACAGAGTACAAAAATATACACTGTCCACAAAAGAAGACAGAATCATAAAACATAATACTTCATATACCAACATGACAACATCAACAGCCAGAATCCTTTAACCTTGCTAGCCTATAAGTAAAAAAGCATCTCCCTTTTCCTAGAATTCAAAGACCCAAATATACATGAATCAATAGATAAATAAGAGGCAAAAAATAGTAATACTAGTTACCTTCAGTCTTCTTTCAACTTCAGCATCAGCCATGCCATCAAATGAAAGTGGATCTTTGTTTCCATTTGCAATAGCACCATCATCCTGGAGGACATAAAAAAATATAAGAGTGAAAAAAGAAATATAGGCATGAATGTAGATAATAATATTACAATTAGATGAGGTAAATGTATTGGATTGGATGCAATGACGAAGGATCAGTTGTGACTCCATAAGTATCCAAAGAATACAAAAATTCTCATGACTAACCTCAGAAACAAGATAGTTGCTCACATCAGGAGGGGAAGGAATGTCCTTAATATCATCTTCGTATGAAATTTCTGGTATCCTTTGCAGGAGACACTCATCAAATTCTCTGTTAATAAATTCTAAAGTTTATATCACAGCAAAAAAATAACAGTAAAACATAAACAAAATGGACCAAAATTTATATCTCAAAGCTTAAATGTTAATGATTACAACAAATGGTGTGTGCGTTTGTCTGTCCAGAGGTTAGAAATACTCACTTGAAAAAACCACCTCTAACATTGCATGCAACATTTCTTGCCACGCATAAGACAGGAATAGCATTATTTGCCTGCAACATAACAAATTATTATGAGTGCATGCCGCCAAAATATGGTTCAACATTTGACATGGATCTGTGTCTTATGGCATTGCTGAATGCAAACTACATAGCTAGAAGCAGGTAGAGTATACTTCGGCTTGAGGAGCATAGTACGGAGCAAATGCAGGAACAACATGCACCCTAGGCTGATCTTTTTCGTCCCACACTTTCAAGCGATCATCAATCACCAGTGCCATCTTAGGATGGCATATTCCATCTTGAAAGACATTGAAAAGTGATTTCCTAGAACCTATTAATATAAAAAATGTTTAAACAACATTAAAGCATATAAAACAAGCTAGTATATATATTGGGTGGCAAAAGTTAACACAATAATAAAAAGCTGCAAAGAGGCAGAAGCTATTGGCAAGTGGATCATGCCACTTACCAGACTTCACACACACAATGCGATCCAACAATTCTTTTGTATTTATCAAATTTGACTCTGGATCCAGAAGCCTCCACATTTCTAAAGCATAATCCCTTTCTGCCATTGTGCAAACATAAACCTGGAAACGCTTGCGCCCTCTAGCAGTCAAGTAGCTCCGCAGATCTTCCCATGCAGGTCTCAACCTCACAAGAACACTGGTATCACGAATCTACAGGGATACAAGAGTTCTGTGTTACTTGACCAAAGTAGTCTGATGAATTTACAGACTCAGAATTTATTCAGAAAACAGGATTACAGGAACCATCATAAGAGTTTGAAGGCATTCAGATCATCTGATAGAAACCAAAGATAAATGTTACAGAACATTTGGTGTCCCAAAGCAAATAAAGATACAATCACACTTAAGATGAATGAAAAGGAAAAAAACAGATATTAAGTTGCAAGCAAACCAGAAAATTGGAATGGAAGGGTAATTTCACAACACCACTTAAAAATGACAAAACAATGTATACTTTGGAGCTCATAAACACATACCAGCGGATTGATGCGCGTTAGAATAATGTTTTTCTCTTGTAACCTTATAAGTGGGCGAACGATAGCTTGATGATTGTCAGACAAGGCTGGAACAACCTCAGACTGAACTTTGATTACCTTCCCATTTTCAATAACCTGGTCATTTTCAACATATTGCTTCAGAATACTCTTGTCATCTTGATAGCGCTTAACCTCAGCCTGCATACCAGTAATACGTTGCGGGTCCACCTCAGTGTTTATTTTCCGCAATAAAGCCTCAATTCTATCCTCAAACGAACGCATTGTATTTGCAACTATGAGAGTTTCATCCAGATCAAATACAATGCCAAGACATCGAAGGTTCAACATGAGAAGACAAGCATTGTACAGTCCAGATGCAACATTGAATCCCCAGAAACATGGATACTGCTTCTTATTATCCCTAGAATACATGGCAACCAAGTGGAGCTCCTCTGCCCCAAGCTGCACCACTGCAGTCTGTAGATACCAAAATAACAATAACCACCTATCTTCACCAATAATATCCACATCGGAGTGACCGTTTCACAATAAAAGGTAACCGAAATAAAGCAGAGTGAACCAAAACACATTTAATACATGCACGATTTCTGTCAAACCATGCAAAGGGCCAAATCCAGAAGAATTTTTATAATTAGCCACCCCAGATTATGTAATCAATGTCAAACATGATAAATATACTTTGCGTGATGAAATGAAAGTCACAAAAATACAATTTTGTCAGTCAATTTAACCTTGACATGATCATCATCAAGTAAGAATATACATCAAATAAAATTAACGAGAGGATGAAAACAATACAACTGTCATAAAACCAAGGCAAACACAACCTTAACATAAGACAAGTTCATCCAAGTTACCCATATTTAGCAAGGTTCTATAACCAGACAAATAACAATGAATTCAAATTTCTATACAATCAATTCATAACTTCTATTTCTGAGCAAAACCATTAAGTTCCAATATTATCAGAAAACTCAGGACAAAAAAGGCACAATATGTTCACAAAGTACACACTAGTTCCTTGCACCAAGATTGCCAAATGAGTCCACTGAAATTGCCGAAAATTCGTTATAATTAATTTCGTTAAACATCCGTCAATTGACAATTTTTTTTTTTTTTTTATTTCTTTTGTCATTCTTGGTCCAAGAAGGTTTATTTGCCAGTTGCAAGTTCTCATTTTTATAAATTATTAATTATTTTCGTCAATTTCGGGTTGATATATACCTTGTTTTCTCGGATACAGGAGGAGTGCAAAAGATGTAGCTGCATGTTTTCCGATGATTTTGACTCCATTTTGAAGCATATCCCACTGGATGTAATGGTATGTAGCACTGCCAGTGGTGGACATCTCTCACTCGGTTCCGAGAAGTAACTTATTCTGATTTCATCGAACACTTCCTTGTTCTTTTCTTCTCCTTCTTCACCGTGTTGTTGTTGTGGATATATCTCTACTTCACCCAAAATTTCCTTTCCTTGAAAAACCACCGTTCTATACATTTTCTTTTTCTTTTTCTCTCTCCGATCTTCCAAAAATAAAAAATTTAAAAAAAAGTTCTCAGTTCTCGGCTTCGATTTTCAGTGTCATCGTCAAATCAAGTCTAACAAAACTCATGAGGTTTATTTCGTTCCAAGAAAATCTTGATCATCATCAGTGGTTAAGATTTGATCCGATTTTTTGTTTGTACAAATTTAAAAAAGAAACAATTTTCTTAGACAGATCGTGAAACAACTTTTTCTTCGATGATCTACCGCTTATTTGATAGATTAATCAGTGAGTGGTGGTGATTGCTAGGGTTTATAATCTCAATAATAACGATGATGATGATGATGGCGAAGATTGAAGAACGAGTCTTGAAAAAAATGAAACCCTAGATCCAGATAACGAAAGGTCGAAATTAGTACCGCAATGACGCAAATATTAAAAATATATTAATTTTATTAATTAACAGTAAAAATAAAGAGCACACTCGGACCGAGGGCTTACTTTTTAATTTATATAATTTATTTGACGACGGAAAATACCGAATTCCCACGAATTTTTGTTCCCTATCGTAATTTTCGGACTGGTGACGTGTCATGAAGATAGGGATGAAAATGAAGAGAGGTTATAAAGTAGGTGGAATACAGTGCAATTTACCTAAACGTGTGGGGTAGGAAGGATAAATTTCATTCAGTTTTATTACGTGTCGGTTTCCTATTGGTATCGGCTTCTATGGTTGCAGTGCTTTTTCGAGATACCGATACTTGTACTCTGCAGCTGAACTTGCTTGTATCTGCCCTGTTTGGTTTAAGTTTGCTAACCTTTCTAAAATATTTTATTAAATAAATATATTTTTGTGATTCGCTAATATATTAATTAGTCCACGAATTTGTTGCCTCGCTCTGCCAATTAGAACTGTCTCATTTATGGCCTTAACTAAATATATTTAATATTGACCATTACGTCAATCATTTAATAGAAGTAATTTTAAAAAGAAAAAATTAATTAGTCCATCAAATATGAATTCAGTTTCAAATAGAAATAGGATTGAAAACCTTCAAATTTTTAATTTTTCTCTTTGGACAAAAAAATAAAGAGCATGATCATAATTTTAAAATATGACCAAAAAATAAAATAAAATTACTACTGAACAAAGGATAAATTAATATCATTCCTCTTCTTTTACTTTCCATGCACAACTTTTTTTCTTTCGTTGTCATTCTTCCTTAATATAATAATATTAATTGTTCACTTTGTACAAACAATTTGCACATTTTATTATTGAATTCTACAGCCCAAAAATAATGTATTCAACAGAAAAAACTCAAAGTTTATATTTATTAATAATGTAAAATATTAAAATTATCCCAATTTTTCATTATAATTTATCTAATATTTACCAATTGGAGAAAAATTGGTAATTGATAATTATCAATTTTTTCATTCTAATTAATTCAAAGAGAAAAAATTATTTTTTTTAAGAGAATTCAAACATTTTAAAGATATTTTTTATATATTAATTTTATAAATTATCTTTATAGTTTACAAATTATTTGAGTTTATATTTTAATAACTTTTATATTTTTTATGTTTTTACACATTTAAGTTTTATTTGACTGTTTATAAAAAATAATTAAGTCTATTATCTTTTTTTTTTAGTTTTATAATTTTTTTGCCCTATTATATTGTTTTATATAGTGATCATATATATTATATAATAAAAAGAATAAGTAATAAATATTTTATTGTTGTAAAAAGAAATATACATATATATAATTAAAAATTAAGGATTTTTTTTATATATTTATCAAGGTGTCAAAAATAAAGATTATTTTTAATTTTATTAATAAATATGTAGAATAAAAAAATATTTAAAATAAAAATTAACGTGTAAATAGACTAATTCTTTGACAAATTATATGAATTTATTTAATAATGATTCTTTGTACAGTAATTCTATTTGTCACGTTATTCTTTCTAATTTTTGCTTACTATAATTAAAAAATTAGGTGATTGAAAAATAAGGAAGCAAACTGCTTAATTACGTAAGATTAATATTAAATAACATTTCATAGTGATTTTCTCCCAACTGTAAGTCGCATTTAACCTGCCTTGTACATATTCCCTGCCTATTACCACACCTTCTTTCTCGTCATGCTCTATTATATCATATTTGGCATGTTACACAATAATTTCTACGTGCGAATTTCTTCTGTATTAAATATTATTATTAAAAAAAATTGCAAATCTTCGCTTCGAAATATATAGATATAACTGTGTACGCACAATAAGTAAAACAATCATCATAATAAAATTTACGGGATCTATCTATCCCAAAGTAATATAAACATTTATTACAATTTAGTTTATAATTTTTACAAGCCTCACAAAGGAAAGGAGAAACCAAAATGACACCAGTGGACTATGGTTCCAAGTGAGTCGAAGAAGTTATACCTGAATCTTCACTTCAAAAACAA
>JAVXUL010000006.1:4206420-4233966 GCA_035590515.1 Trichilia minutiflora | reverse complement strand
TTCGTTGAGGTCCCTGCGTTTATGACCCTAAAACTCTATCTTAACCAATCAAATTCTCAATCTAAGTTACGAAAACACGCTCACATGCACACGGTGTATGAAATGAATGCAGATGTATGAACAGGGTAAGTAAAAAATAACGAATATACCCTTGAGTCTAAGTACCGGGTCTCACACATTAATATTGATTTACGGTCTTGTGTGTTATTATACTTGATTTTCATATGGATAAGGGTTAGCTATGTAGCTCAAATAGAATGGGTGAAATCTAATATACTTAGGGATGAGGATTGGTTATACAGCTCGAATAGGGTGGATAAAATCCAATAAAATCATGGATGAGGATTGGTCATACAGTCCAAGATAAGATGGGTGGAATCTAACATGTCTACATTATATAGCATGCTATTTTTATACTTTTATAGGTACATATACCCATACCAGATTGCAGATCAGGCATACAGCTTGAAATAGATTGGATGGGATCTTACAGATCAATGAAAGATTTATTTTTGAATTTGTGATGATATTTCAGTTATATTTCTTTATGCCATATTTCATTTTGTGGATAAATTGAGAAATGTTGAATTTTATTTTAATTATTAGGGTTTTTCATAATCAATCTATGAGATTTTATTTTTATCATTGTATTTTACTATATGCTCACTGAGTATTTTCTCAAACACTAATCCCTCAATCCCCTATTTTAGGTTAGTACAATCGTGTGCGAGCATATTTGAGCTGACCAAAGTTTTCAGAGATACTTTCAAGTACTTGACTCATATTTTAGGAGTATGATCCATTGAATAGAACCAATATAATAAATAATTTGATTTTTATATTTTGCTAAGTCGAGAGTTTATTGTAGTAATTTATTTTGAAACGAGTATTTAATGTAATGAGTTGGATATACTTATGGTTTGAATGTATTTAAAAATTTGTCATATTCTATTTATGTTTGAAAATAGATTTCGAAATCAGATTCTTATGTTTTGCGTGTTCTAGAAATATATTTTAATTAATATAATGTATTTATTGAATTCGCGATGATTGTCACGGTCGATTTCTAAGGTCAGGATATGAAAGGTATAAACTTTAGTTTTTCTTCATATTGATTTCTTAGCCAAATCAACAAAATAAATTTGTAAGAGGTAAAGGATATTGAGTTGTGATGATTCTTAGTGAAAAATCGAAGTTTATACGGTAGGAATTGAAGAAATCTAGGGAGGAAAAATTTTATAAAGAACAAAGAGTGAGAGAGACGGAGAAGAGAGCTGAAAAGGAGAAAATGAACATTCTCCCCTATTTTGGCATTATTTATAATGTTTTCGGTAATTTTCAAAATGTCCTAACGTATATAAAGAAAAAAATTCTAAAAAGGAGTAAAATCGATATTTTTAGGGTAAAAGGGTAAACCGGTGTCGTTTTTTGAAATCTGAGGCTTGATCGATGCCTGGACTAGTGCAAGATTGCACTTGTCAGGGCGGTCTGATGTCGATTTAAGGGTAGGCTCCTTAAACCAGTTGCCTCTTGGTTTTTGGCCTAGGGTTTCCATCATTTTGACTTTCGTCCTCTTCTATTTTCAACATTGTTTTCTTTATTATATAAAATTCTTTTTCATTCTTATTTCTTTTAATTCGACCATCTCTTTGTTCTCTTTAAGTATCATAAATTTTTTTGTTGATTATCTATCTCAATTTATGAGAATTTTGTTTTAAGCCTCAAATATTCAGTTGATAACTTAATTGAACTCTTTCATTCATAATTATTTTTCATTTAAATTCTTTTTAAATCACATACTAAACCTCAATGTCGTGTTAACTACTTACTAATTATACTTAGACTTATATTTTATGAAAATAAAAAATACCTTTATAAGATAAAATAATTAAAATACCCAATTTAGAAAAACGGGATTTACACTTGAATTATCGCAAAAGAGTTATATTAAGAAAAAAGAGACGCAAAAGATTTCTTATGCATCAACAATGAAAAAGTTTAATATATGTTTAAATATGTATGCATCTGGATACTGCGTATATAGTTGGGATGCTGAGCAAATATTTTAATAATTTTGGAACGGATTGTTGGATAATAGCCAAACTAATCATGCGATACTTACAACAAACAAAATATTATATACTCACATGCAAGAAAACAAATAAGTTAAAAATCATTGGATATTTAGATTCAGATCATACTGAACACCAAGACAGTAATAATTTCACATCAGGCTATATTACTTATTAGTCGGGGAGCTATTTCTTGGAAGAGTGTTAAATAGAGATTTATAGCTTTTTTTGTTATAGAGGCAGAATATATATCATATTATAAGATATCCAATCATGAAATCTGGTTATGAAATTTTATCACTGGGTTGCTAATTATAAATAGTATTAAAAGATCATTAAAGATATTATGTAAAATAGATCAACAATACTATATTCTAACAACAATAAAAGCTTAACAAAGTTAAAGCATATAGAAATCAAGTCCCTAGTTATTAAAAAAAGAGTTCATAATGATCAGGTTTTTATATAACATTTTAGGACAAACTACATTATTATAAATCCACTTATTAAGGGATTACTACCAAGGTCTTCTTAAACAAACTACTCATATAAGTGTTGTATCTCTAAAGAATATGTGATTTTAGTAGGAGTTTATATTTTGAATGTTATTTAATTATAGACATATTTTATAAATTATTTTCATGATTATTTACTATAGTAATAAAGTTTCAATTTATTTACACTCTAAATTTTGTTTAAAATAGATCTTATTCATTGACCAGTTAGAAATAGATATGTTAAGATCATATTATATAAAATTTTTATACTACACATTTATACTTAATTTATATCATTTAGTTATATTGATATATATGATCATTAAATGTCTAGTTATGACAAACGTAGTAAAGATCACTTTGATTCTATATTGATATGATTGAATGAGATTGTTAAAGATATTTTTGATAACGATAGCATAATTTTTAAACTTATAAAATTGTAATATATAATTACAAGATATATATAATTCAAATGAGAGATTGTTGAATTTTAATATAATAATATATGGATCAAATATGTATTCATTATGTATTATATATCGTCACATAAGTTAATTTAATTAAACTAATTAAATTATATTAAATAAAGTATGTGTTTAATTTATTATAAAAATATAAATTTTTTAATATATAAAAATTAATATCTTATTTTTATTTAATGATAGACTAAATAAAAATAAATAATATAAAATTATCCAATTATACAAGAATTCTTATATTTATTATATTATAATTTTAATCTTGAATATAAATAATGTTTTATTCTACCGTCTCATTATCGGAGACTTGTAACGAATAACTAAAGGAATTCTCCGTAAAAACTTTTTATAGTAAAGAAATATGTTTTATATTAATATTTTTTCATATATAAAATTTTTTAAAATTAATAGTATTATTCGTTTATGAATAATTTCATGCAATGAACACCCATCCAGTGACTATGCTGGCGGCGTCGGCTTGACAGTAGTGTTCTGACTGAGGAGCCCTGTGAGTGTTGGTTAAAGCTGCCGGGAAGTAATGTAACGGAGGACCAGAGCAAAAAGAGAAACAAACACAGCAAATTTAGAAGGGATGAAAAAGTGTAGGATAATGTTATTTTACGAAAATGTCCATCAATCTAACGGTCAACTAACAGTCTAAGTGAGTAGTAGGGGAGGTTTCTGATACTTTCTACGAATTTTCTCTTAAAATGATACATTTTTAAACACTAAGGAGGTTTCTGAAAATATCTCTTATTTAAAATTATTTTTTTTAAATCCATTGCTTTGCATATTGGTGAGTGAAAAGTCATCATGGATGGCACGCTACTATTTTTCGTCTAAATGACTAAACTACCTCTTCACCCCTCGCTTAATATCATTATTGTAATTTAAAGCAAACTGCAAACCCCAGATGCTGTTATCCGAACTAGAGTGAAAAAGTAAATAAAATAAAATAAAAATTAACAGACGGAATTTGTTGGACGGAAAAAATCGAAATCACCTCGACGCTTCAGCCAAACGCTTCCTGCTTTTCTCCGCACTTCTTCAGCTCGCAATCCTCAGATTTTTTTATATTTCCCAAATTACCCTTCCATTTTTTCTTAAATGCGAAAATCAAGATTTCTTTCAAATTAGAGAAAACGACGACACCGGCACCAAGATTTGAAGGATGATTGTTAGAACCTACGGACGCCGGGGCCGAGGATTAGGGAGAACATATTCTGACTTGTCTAACGGGGACGACGACGACGTTTTGGAGGATTCTTTCGGAGACTCTTTATCTCTTTCTCAAGATACCTCTCAAGATTTCTATAACTTACCGTTTTCGTCGTCCCAAGATTCATCCTCTTTCTGGGTGTCACAAGAGAACAACCACCAGCTAAATAATAGTTCAATTCCAACTTTGCCCCCGCCAAGCGCTCATTTTGCTGATTCGGATAACGGCGGTGGTAGAAAGTCGAAGAAGCAAAAGAAGGAGGTGTTTTCTGGATTGATTCCGTCGACTTCGACGCTTATGGAGACGCAGGAGTTTGGAGAGATGATGGAGCACGTTGATGAAGTGAATTTCGCCATTGATGGGTTAAAGAAAGGGTCGCAGGTGAGGATCAGGAGGGCTAGTTTGTTGTCTTTGTTGTCAATTTGCGGCACAGCTCAGCAAAGAAGACTTCTACGGACTGAAGGGTATGTGGTTTTATCTTTCTATTTAAAATCTGAATATTCATTGTTAATCTTGCAAAGTTTTCCGTTTGATTTCTGTAGATGTGTAGAAATGTTTCTAATTGGACTTTTTATAATGGATTTCAAATTTACTTATGGGGTATGTGAATCTTGAGAAGATTTTAAATTTTTCTGGGTGGTTTAGTACACGGTTTTAAGGTGAATGTTTGTTTTTTGCGTTTTATTTATTTATTTTTTAAATGGGCGGAATTTTCTAACTTTGGAATGTGGGTATTTCAATTTGAAGATTGCATTATCATTCTCGAGCTTTCTTAAGCTAGTAGTTGGTAGTCAAGCTTTCTTAATATGTTGGCTAAGCAGCTCCTGTATTCAGCATAATCATCACCTTGTTCGAATAAGTTATCCTTGAAAACATCTTGGTGTTTAGAAATAAGTTACTTCTTATAAATTGTTTATTGATTTGGAAGTTGTGTGGGAAAATTATGTATCAGGTATCTCTTAGATAGATGGTTAGATAGACTCTGATTGTTTATCACAGGTTGAGTCATGTTCATAATTTTTTCCACTCAGATGTTTTTGCATCTCAGATTGAAATTTATTGTAAAAAATTTGAGGTTGCTTCTATTTGCATCTGAAACAATGCTCTCATAGGAAAAGGTTGATGGGGGAAGAGTTGTCCCATTAATGTCACTTCTTGACAGATAGCATAAATGACTGAAGGGCTTACCTGACTTCTAAAGCCCTTTGGCGGCATATCCTAAAGAGACAAGATTAGATAGCACACCTAATCCAGAGTGACTTAGATTTTATTGATTTTGAGTCCTAAAAAGCAGAGGTACCTCTCTAGTATGGTCTACCTATGCCATGGACTACACAAAAAGTTAGTGTGAAGGCCTGCCCAATGGAGAGATACTCCCAGAAGATTATGTTCCCCTCATCTGATTGGGGGTGAAGAGGGAAGTTATGTTCTTTATATGAAGATAGGGATATCAGGGAGAGGGGAAAATATTGTATGATTGATTACCTAAAGTTTAGCTTCCTGTCTTGCAGAAACAAGAATTGTTGCTCCATGTTTTTCTGTGGTGTAAGTGACTTTTGAAACATGTTTCCAGGTTGGTGAAGACTATTATTGATGCTATTTTGGGTCTCAGCTTCGATGATTCCCTCAGCAACCTTGCTACTGCAGCGCTTTTTTATGTTTTGACTAGTGATGTAAGTTATTCAGATAGTGAACTTGTAATTCTCTTTGTTTATTAATGGGTGATCTGAACTGTTCCAAAATGTACTGAAAACAAAAAAATATATTCAGTGTATTATTTTCACTGATGTTCGAATACATAGAAAAAATTTCACCGACGCAAAACAACTTTGAGTGTTTCAAATCATTTGTAGACCCTATATTTACATGATCACACCTGTATATGGGTGGGAGATCCTCCATAAAATTTACAAATGAATTGTATTTTCATGCATAGACAGGCAATCCATTGATTCTTAGTTTCGGGCTTGAAAAGACCTGTCTTGATCAGACTTAATCGTATTTTGATATAAACTTAGACTGCCTACATCTTTTCTGGATGATTTTGTTACTCATTGCACTATTTTTATTGGCATGTTTAAATGTTTCTATATCAGGGTCAGGATGATCACCTCTTGGAGTCACACGGGAGTATTCATTTTCTAATAAAACTGTTGAAGCCAGTCATCTGTATAACCACAGAAGACAAATCACAAAAAATAGGTTCTAAACTTTTAGCATTGCGTAAGGATGTCGACATCGTACGAGATACAACTAAAATTTCAGATTCAAGTTCCTCTGCCATTTTTTCCAAGGTTGAGGAAATCCTCGTCGGTTGCAAGGAATTGAAATCAAGCCACGGAGATGATGATGGAATGCAGAGGCCAGAGTTAAGCCCAAAATGGATATCTTTGTTAACCATGGAGAAGGCTTGTTTATCTAAAATTTCTCTTGAAGGTATTGTGGGAAACAATCCCTTCGGTTATGTACTTTAGATGCTGATACTTCTGTGATTTTCTGGATTGTTGTGCTGGACTTGCAAAGGTCAGATCATATATGATTCAATAGTTTTAGAATTTTGATGAATAGTGGATGATGAAACAGATTGGACCATTTGCGTATTGGATGAAGCTTTTCATTTTTATTAATTTATTTTTTTCTCCTTACCAATTTCAATGATTTGTTTGCTTTGCTGAACATGGTTAGTTTAATTTTGCAATATTTTCTCTGGCTTGCATTCAAAAAATAATTTAATGCCCCCTGCTTAATTCTTTGCATATTGCAAATTGTAACAACCTCAACTATGTTCTAATTTTCTTGTTTATTCTGCAAGGTGTCCAGTATCAGCTGATTATTTGTAACTTAACTAGATTTTGAGATGCTAGTAATGTAGTTCATATTAAGTTTTTAAGTCCTTTTGTTATTGTAGTGTAGTGGCTTTAAGCCACAACTGTTGTGGGATGAAAGCTCTAAATGTCAAATATTAATGTTAAAATGTTTGAATTCCACTAAAAGTTTGTGTGTTAAACACTTTTTTAGCTTTGTTTTCAGTCACAACACAAGCACCACAATCCCAAATAGGGGCTAAATTGTTTTACTACTTTTGGTAGATCATAATAACAAAAAATATAGCTTATATGTGTATATGTTACTTATATGTATGCCTGTGTATTACTTAGCAAAAATGTATGTCTGTACGGTTACAAATGCTTTTATGCACTTTAGATTTGTTTCTTTTTCTTTCTTATTTAGTCTCCACTGATTGTGTATTTATGTACTTTTCTGTCTATTGCATCCAATCAGACACCACTGGCACAGTAAGGAAGATTGGGGGCAACTTCAAGGAAAAACTAAGAGAGTTGGGTGGGCTTGATGCAGTTGTTGAGGTCATCATGAATTGTTACTCTGTTATGGAGGTGTGAGCCTGTATGTTTTTGAGTATTGGAAGTTTGTTCCCTTGATTATCAATCCATTAGATAATCAATATCGAATGGGTCCATTTGGGTTAATTTCTTAGAGGAAACTGTTTTAATGGAATTTGATTGTTGTTTGAAGAAGGTCCTCTAAAGGCATAGTTGTGATGCAGGGTTGGGTGAAACGTAGTTCACCTTCTGTTCAGCATGCAAAACATGACTTGGATCTGCAGAGCCTCGCATTGCTTTTAAAATGTTTGAAAATTATGGAGAATGCTACTTTCTTAAGTAAAGATAATCAGGTAAAGATTTTCCCTATCACTTTAGTTGCAAAACCCGGCACTGCCTGAATCATCAAACTTTTAACATTCAACCTTTTATTTATTTATTTATTTTTATTGGTTTTGTGATATAGAGTCATTTACTTGGAATGAAAGGGTACTCAGAGTCACATAAATCTCAGCTCTCATTTATGGGACTTGTTATAAGCGGTATCAAGATTCTTTCAGGTAATTAGTCGTGCTAAGGATTATTTATTTTAATATTTTTATTTTATTTTGGCTTTTGTCTCTTTGTTTTTTGTATATAGCACTTAGTAACTATATAAGGCATATATTAGGATTGCTTCTGAGAAGTTGAAAATCACTTTTCTTATACCTTCGTACCAAAATTGTATTTGGTAAATTTGGAAATGGGATTCTTAAATAACTAACCTACTTTAGCAGCAATTTTAAGAAGTCGGTAAGACATCACTTCTCAATAGTGATTATGAAGCAATATAATTAACCATTTTCTGTATCTCTTGAAAGACATTATCTTTGTTGATTTAGCAAAAAAATTGCAAGCATGTGTGTGTGTATTGATATCATAAACCTTTTTATATCTATAAATAAGTATGTGTATATGTGTATTGTATAAATACATGTGGAGAACCGGTTTTCCTTTTTTCTTCTTTTACTAGAGAAAGGAGTGAAAGTATGTTGAGCATTATGTCTCTTTTGTTCATCTAACACATCACAGCACTTTGAAAGTTTAAGTTTAACAATTACATGCACTTTATTTTGAAACTCACAACACATCTAAAAGCATTATTTATAATATTCAGTTGCTTTACTGAGCAAATGATCTTTTTGAGCATGGGTTAATGTATTTTTTTAAAAGTTTCAGAATGTTAAACTGTCCCTTAGTGATGATTGATTTCCTTTTGATTTCTAGATCTTCATCTACCTAGAAGTTCATCCTCTGTTGATGAAAAACCATACAATATTTTGGATGGGAATGGGGTTGATCATGCATCTGAATTGGTTTTAGTTCCTGACTGTAAAGGTACTCTGGTTGTCTGTCCACAATGCAATATATCTAGTTGCCATACACTCTTTTTCGTTATCTTAACTTTTGTTCTTAGTTAAATTTACAGCTGCCAGCCCTGAGGTCATACTCATCAATTCCGACTCCAATTCTGCAAAGAGCTGGAATATATCTGAGAATAGTCCGTGGTTGTTCACTGACCGTTTGGGTCATTCTGAATCCAATTCTGAAACCACCACTACATCCATGAATGACAATTGCCTTCTAAAAGTGAGATCCAGTTCTTCCTTGTCCAGTTCATGCAGTGGGCTATTGAGGAGTTCCCATGGTGGAAAATTCTCAAGTGGTAATGGTTCAAGGTCAAACTGTTGTGTTGTAGAGAGACTGAACAATAGAAAAGATGAGAAGTGTAGATTTTTAGAGGACAGTGAAGATCCTTATGCATTTGATGAAGATTCTTTTGAGCCCTCAAAATGGGACTTATTATCTGGGAAACAAAAAAAGTCTGGAGCTAAAAGAAATGGGTTCCTGTACAGAGATCTTGACAATGGGTATCAGTATGAAATGATAATGAGCCAACAAGAATCAGATACTGGGGGAAATTGCCAGCAACAATCAAATAACAGGGAAAAGCACTGGCAATCAAGTAATGGGGAGTGTCATTTTTCTCATGAAAGTTCATGCTCACGTGCTGACAATAAAGAGAATTCCACCACCCTTTTAGCTGATTGCCTTCTTACAGCTGTCAAGGTACTTTCAATATGCAAAATTTTCACATTCAGTCAACTTTTGTAGTTTTTGGTTGACATGTACAGTGGTGAGACAGCATGAACTTGCCTTGTCATTACTGAATTCTTACATGTCCTTTTAAGGCTTTGCTATTGTGCAGTTTGTTAGTTTGATTAACAAATGGCTATTAACTCGTGGGCAGGTTCTAATGAATTTAACAAATGACAACCATATTGGCTGCCAGCAATTAGCTGCGTGTGGAGGGCTGGAGACCATGGCTTGCTTGATTGCCAGTCACTTCCCCTCATTCAGATCATCTTTGTTTCCTTTCAGCGATGGTTTGGAGACTGAACATAAAGATGATATACATTTGACTGATCAAGAGTTGGATTTTCTTGTTGCTATACTGGGACTCCTTGTGAACTTGGTAGAGAAGGATGGCAGTAACAGGTTAACATTACTTCTTAATATCGATCCTCTTACTGCATATGGACCTTGTATGACGTTTATGACACATGCAATATCAATTATTGGTCTGATTTTGTTTACACTAAATTTATGAGATGCTACTGGGGTTTAGATAATTTTAAGCTTCGTTTTGAAAAATATCAAGAAGATTGAATATTCTATTTTTCAACATTTGTAAGCATCCATATTTAGGTGAGTATTAGGTCAGCAGTCATAGTGTTATTTGTCCTTACCCTTTGTGAAATGCCTTGATGTTGAGATTGATCTTTTATGTTGCCATACTGCTCCTTAGGAACTCATCATCTGGTTTAAATAGAGAATCTGAGCCTATGATGCCTTGCATAATTATAATTTCACATGCATGACGAAAGAAAACATCTCTTTTTTTTTTTTTTAAAATTAGAATTGACAGTAAGGTTACTGCAGATCACGGCTTGCAACAGCCAGAGTTCCATTACCTAGTTCAGAGGGGTTAGGAAAAGAGAGTCATAAGGATGTAATTCAGCTACTATGTTCCATCTTTCTTGCTAACCGAGGGGCAGGTGATGCAGCTGGCGATGGTAATGAGGCGCCTTTGGTGAGTGACTTATGCTAGTTATATATTGGGATTTTGTAATTCTATCAAGTGTAATGATGCAAATTGGATGCTATGGAGTTGTGATTGAGGACTCCTGAATGTCTTCTGACGGTTCACAATCTGTTTCTGGATACAATTTGCTCTCTTTTCTATCCTGCTTTTAATCTGTTGACTGACTTTTTTTTAAAAAAAATGCCTAGTTCAATGAAATCCAATGGGATTTTGATTTCTTTGATCAAAATGTAAATTGATCATTACTGAGGTTGTATAAATTCTTCATCATATTGCATTCTACAGAATGATGAGGCAGCACTACTAGAAGGAGAGAAAGAGGCGGAGAAGATGATAGTAGAAGCCTATGCAGCATTGCTGCTTGCCTTTCTTTCAACTGAAAGGTTTGCCTTTCCCCTTATCAAATTTTTTTCTTATTTTTTCTTTCGGGGTTGAATTTATTTGAAATCAATAGTGTTTTTTTATGCTATTAACAGCTCGAATATACGTGCTGCAATTGCTGAATGTCTCCCAAATCACAACCTGACAATTCTGGTACCTGTGCTGGAGAGATTTGTGGTATGATACTGTATTGAACTTCTGGATGCCAATAAAAGGAATTTAAACCATTTGTGGCTACAGACTACTAAACATGGCACCTAGCAATTTTCTTGGTTTATCTTATAAAATCATCTAATTCTTTGACCTTTTTCAGGCATTTCATGTGTCACTAAATATGATCTCACCAGAGACTCATAAAGCTGTGAGTGAAGTAATCGAATCATGTAGAGTGCCATGAGAAATTGAGGACTCTGGAAATGGAGATTTTGTACAGCCGCATCTTTTCTGTTAGATAGCTGTTTGTTTTTGGATGCCGCCAGTGCCCAGGGCTGTCTTATAGTCTTTAAGTGGCTCTACTGGTTTTCCCCCTATATCTTTTTTTCTTCATTTTTCCTTTTTGATTTCATTCTTTGTAGCCTTTCTTTTTCTGTGTTAATCGTCTTGATGTAGGCTGGGATGCATGTATATGAAAATGATAGCATAGTTAATTGTTTTTCTTTCTATATGAATTAACTACATATTGAACTGTTGTGTAATTCAGTTTTCATTTTTCACATCTTATATATTTTCCCCCACTCCTTAATAAACCAATTAGTATAGTAGTTCTCACTGATTACAAGAATATTATTTTCAACGGTAGTGCAAGATGCCATTTCTTATGAACTTTGTGGGCAGAAACTGTCCATCATCATCTTGATCAGACGCCCTTTAAAGGAAGTTGATGACCAGCTCGTTCACTTGATGTGGAAATTGTTTTTGAATAAAATGGGTTCCATCTGCCAAGAACTCCCCAAAGTCTTTTAACTTCTGCACTTTGTTGAGTACTTTTCAATCCTGGGTAATTTGGGAAATAGTTGTAATATTAGTAACACTGCAACTTCAATTTTGGGATCTCCCATGGTGAACTTTTCATGTGCTGTAAGAAAGAAATTTTCATTTACAATCTCATATTATTTAATTTTAATATTATATTAAATTTAAAAAATAGAAATTAGAAGAGTACAGAAAAATATATTTTTTTTTTTTCCAATCTCACAAACAAGATTATCGAGTAAGATTAGTTGATAACATCAAGTAAGCAAGAACAGATATGGTAATCAACTAATAAGAAGAGAGGGAATCATTTCTTTCTTGGATTGAAGTGAAGACTTCTTGAGAAAAGTTCTCTTGAAAAATTCATCAATCGAACTAATGAGAATCATCACAAACAAGAGTGAAGGAAATCAATATTAAGCATTTGGTTGTAATTAAGAATATTGAAATTGAATATGAGGAAGTTGATTGGACTCTTTAATTATCTCTTACTTTTAAGGAACTAACATGGGAGAATTGATTCCAGAATTTTCATATGATGTTGTATATATAGCAAGGTCTTTCTCATTCAGCCATGATGGTGGACAAGTGGAGCGTACCACTTGACCCAACAAGAATTGTCAATTTTCCTGTGATAAAGGAGAACTTTGAAGACGAAGAAGGGAGTTGTACTCGGGAACTTCAATAACAATTAGAATTAATTGCAATTAACAAGTCAAGACATGAGATTTAAAGATTTGCTTTATTTGAAGATATGGTGAATTATGCACTTCCAATTATAAATGATGATATTCCTTTCTCCTACAAAAAGAAAGTCAAATGTTTAAAAGTTGATAAGTAAAAGAAAGTTATAAAGAAAGAAATGTAATCTCTTCCAAAAAATGAAATATAGGAACTAGCTCAACTAGTGAAAGGGAAGCAACAATTGGATGCAAATGAAAATATACAAAGAAAGAGTAATTTTTTTAAAAGAAAGAAGTTTGATATAAGACAAGATTAGTAGCGAAAGGTTACGCTCAAAAGGAAGAAATTAACTATATAAGATATTTTTTTAAGTTGTGAAACATATTTTGTAAGACCTGATCCAATATTATTAATGCTATTGTCTGCTTTGGTCTAAACCTTGGAGTTTCACAATTTTGTTCTTAATAATTGGGTCAAACTTATCCTAAAAGATCTTATTCAATGAATCTTTCTTTATTGAGGCATATTTTGTTTTGCATCTTTTGTGATTTCAATAGGTATTGCACCCTCACCTCAGGGTCAGAAGGCTTGTCTGAGCGTTAATCTTTGTTCGCTTCGCAAGTGATGGTTATGCTCCTCTTCCTTTGCTGCTTTCGTACACGAGGGGGATAGAAACCCAAAGAGCGGTAGGCTAAGCGAGAAAGGGAGAGAGTGGAGTTAGATTTGATGTCGGAGAAAGAAGCAACAATAAACTCTTGCTCATAAGTGCAGATGAATATACAGTTAGTTCTCACTCCACATATATAGACCAATAACTTTCTCTTTCATTCTAATATAAGACTCGTTCCTGCCCCCACAGTTATCCTAAAGATTATTAAGAGACGCTCCTTACTCAGACCTTCTCATTTCAACTCTACTCCCCGTCCATAAGATCCAGAATATTATAGGCCCACCAGTTTTCGTTGGTTCGTCCTTGAGTTCACGATTATACTAGAAGAGAGTTGGCTCTGAAACCACATTGAAAAACCTAACCCAATACTATCAATGATATTATTGGTTTTGACCCAACCCTCAAGGTCCTACGGTTTTATTCTTGATAATGAGCCCAAACCCATTTAAAAGACCTCATTGATATGTTGGTCTCAATATCACATATATAGTCCAATAACTTCTTCTCTTATTCTGATGTGAAACTCACTCTTGCCCAAACAGCCATCCTAATGACTGTCAAAAATTATTTCTTGCTCAGGCCTTCTTGTCCCGACTCCATTTCCCAACCTCAAAGACTGAGATGTTACATATTTCTATTAGAATTTTGTTAACCTTAGTAGCTCAATTAATCTAAAATTAGCTTAACTAGATGTGAAAACTATATTTCGACATGATGATTTAAAAGAGAAAATCTATATGACTTCGTCAGAAGAATTCAAGGTTATTGGTAAGGAAGATTTGGTTTACAAATTGACAAAATAAATTTATGGTTTGAAATAATCTCCGAGACAGTAATACAAGCGGTTTGATCAGTTTATAATGGATCAAAGGTACATATAAAGCAAATATGATTTTCGTGTGTATTTTCAAAGGTTACAAGATAGTTCTTTTATTTACCTACTCTTATATTTTAATGATATATTGATAGCTTCAAAGAATATCGTAGAGATTAAGAAATTAAAAGTTCAGTTAAATCAAGAATTTGACATAAAAGATTTGGATGAAACTCAAAAGATTATTAGTATGGAGATTAGTAGATATAGGGCAAATGACCAGGTTTGTTTGAGTTGAAAACAGTATTTAAAGAAGATATTACAATATTTTGTCATAACAAAGCAATCAAAACATGTAAGTATCCCATTTACTCTTTATTTTAAATATAATGCATCTTTATCTCTAAGTACTAACGACGAATGTGAATATATGTCATGAGTTTTGTATTCTAATACTATTGGTAGTTTGATATATCTAATGGTATGTACGATATTTCACATGCACTTGGAGTCTTGAGTAGGTATATACATGATTCTGGAAAAGAATATTGGTAAGTTGTGAAATGAATTTTACAGTATTTATTGAACATGGTAGATATTGGTTTGGTATTTGAACAAGATAATTCACTTAGTTAATGTGCTATTAGTTATATTGATTTTGATTATGCTAGTAATTTGGATAAGTGTTGGTCAACTACTAGATAGAGGTGGCAAACGGGCTGGGTCGGGCCCGATAAAAAATTAAAGGTCCGATATGGCCCATAAAGTATAGCCCAAAAGGGTCGTGCCGTGCTATGCTCGCGGGCCTTATCGTGCCGGGCCCACGGGCCAAAATATTAATTTAATAATATATTATTATTATTTTAATAATATTTTATTATTATTTTTATTGATTTTATTATTTTAATAATATTTTATTATTATTTTTATTGATTTTATTATTTTAATAATATTTTATTATTATTTTAATAGTCGCGCCAGGCTTGACATGGCCCATCACGGGCTCGCGCCGAGCCTGATCCGCAAGCCTAATCTCTCGGTTCGGTATGGCTTTTTTAACAGACCGAACCGTATTGGATTTTTACTGTTCACGGGCCGGGCTGACTTGGCTCATTTGTCATCTCTACTACTAGATATGTATTTACTTTTATAAGAGCATTTGTGAGTTGAAAATCTATATTATATTCTATAATTATTTTGTCTACTATGTAGGAAGAGTATATAATAGTTACAAAGGTTGACAAGGAATCTATTTGATTACAAAGATTACTATAAGATTTGGGAATTGATTAGAAGAATATTACTATTTATTCTCTTAATGTCAAAGTGCTATCCACTTAACAAAAAAATCTATTATTCTGTATTTGTCCTAATATATTGATGTTAAGATATTATTTGGTGTAGAAAATTATTGATAAAAAAAGGATTTTACTTAAAAAAAATTGAGACGGCTAAAATCTCATAAATTGATTGAACTTAATTAATATCTTGAAAACTTAATCGAGCTATTTGACATATTTGGAAGTATCATAGAATTTTATTAGAGTATACGAGAAGATTGAAAAATTGTTTGGTTGGAATTAGTTAAATAGTTAAGGCAGATATTTGTGAGAATAACTTTTTAACCAATCCCACATCGATAATTAAAGCTATAGGAGAACATCTTAGGCCTATTAGGAAAAAAGAGACCCGAGCTTCACTTTGCAAGTCGAGCATCGAAACAACTTTTCCTCAGCTCTTTGACGGAGGTTCTCACGAAAGGTCCTTTAGTTTAAAATACTTTTTTTCCTTTTATCTTTTGAACATTTGTATTTTGGCCAAGGTTCTTAGAATTTTAGGTATTTGCATTGTAGCTCAAAAATTTATACTATTTACTAAATTGAAGATAACAAATTTTTTACAATACTTGAGGACATAATTATTTATACCAAATTTAGTTAAATTTTATGCTCTCTATTTTGAATAGTTAGCATAATTAGTTCTTGTGATTGTTTAGTTTTAAAATTCCGTTTGCATGTTTAATTTTGAAATTCTATATTTTCACTGTGTGCACAAAAAAGCTTCACTCCTCTCTGATATCATTGCATCTGATCCATTGGTGAAACAGAGAGTTGACTAACGATTGTAAGTAGTTGTAGTCCTCATATAACTTAATGTTGGCAATAATCTAGTGGGCTATAGCTTATTTCTCTGTCACAATCAGGCCTACTGGGAGTTTAGGTACAGGCCAGTTTCATAATTGGATTTGGAAATTTTTACAAGCGTCATGCAGCTTTCGTTTGATTATCCTGTAGTACGATATGATATGTAGGATACGCGTATTTGTTTTTCGATATTCTTTTTCTTGCTTTACTTTTTTTTTCCCTTGAAAGTTTCGTTATTTCTCCTTGCTGATTTCTTGGCTTACCTTTAGCAGACAAGACTAGTATTGAGCAGCACTGTGAGACGATGGGTTACCATATCCACATTCTATGGGCTATCAACAGAGATTATCAATTTGAGTAGTGAGGTAATTTTATGTGCTCATTTTATCGAGCATAATGATGCAAATCGAATGCTAAAGTGTTGTGATTGAGGAGGACTCATTGAAAATCATCTGACAATCCCATATCTGTGTCTCAATGCTTTGCTGTCTATTTTCTATCATCTTTTTAACTGTTGGCAGATATTTTTTAAATAGTTCATTGAAATTCAATAGCATTTTAATTTCTTACGATGTAAATTGATCATAACTGGCAGTCTATTTTCTGCATTGTAGTGCAATCTACATAATGAGTAGCAGTACTAGGAGGGGAGAGAGAAGCGGAGAAGATAATCGTGGAAGCTTACGCGGCCTTGTTGCTTGCATTTTGTATAAAAATATCTGGCATTCAGCTCCATTAAAAAAATAAAATAGTACTCACTCATTCTGGTAACATTATTTCCAAATGCATTGCAGAGAAATATTTCTTATCGAATATAAAATTTCGATCATAAGCAGATGCTGCTGTATTCTTAATCTTGATCAGATGCCTTATTATTAATGAAGCTGATGATGAGCTCATTCACTTGACCTGGGAATTGCTCTTGAATGAAATGAGTTCCATCTGACAAGAATTTAATCTCCAAATCACTTGCATATTCTTTCACTTCTCCACTTGTTATACAGTTTTCAATCCCTGGAACTTTGAGGTAGTAATCCTTGCCGCCCATTATTAAGAGCACAGGAACTTCAATTTTTGGATTGGTTATAGGGAGCTTTTCACCTTGTGACCTACAACAATAAGGCAATAGAATATTACAACATATTTTGTTAGAAAAAAAGAGAGGCAAAACTAGAGGGGAAAGTTGTTGAATTTATGCTGTCAGTGAACTTACCTGTAAGGAATTAGCATTGGAGAATCAAATCCAGAATTTTCATAGGATGCTGTATAAGTAGCAAGGTCTTCCTCAGTCAGCCATGGTGGAAGAGTGTAAGACGCGTCCACCAAATCCATAATCTCCGCATCTTTCTCTGCAATTGGAAGTTCACTTCTTGAGAAGAGAATATAGATATTCTTCCAGACAATTTTTACAGTAAATCGGCTAAAGTCTGCCTGTGTTCTTCCAGGTTCCTGGAAAGGACTCATGGAAGAGGAAGATAGTATATTAACCCATCAACCACAAATATATTAGAAAAGGAATACCGCTATGCATATAAACTTTATCCAACATATTAGATTAATTTGTATAGTCAGAATTGGTATACATAGCATTATATGATCTAAGCTTCCATTCAAACAGCACGTTTGTCCAATAAAAAATTATAGATGGAAAACAATCAATTACCTTCCACCTGAACATGTAGTAACCTTTTGGAAGTTCTTGGTGGCTAGGTAGGAAAAATGGCGTACCCAATGATACAATTCCAGAAACCCTGGTTGGATGAAGAAGGGAGAGCAGGTAGCAAACCCATGAACCAAAATCTTTCCCATTCAGAAAAGCCTGTTAACATTTTGTTTTAGTTGCTTTCAATGTTCAATCCATATTCGAAAACATTGATCACACAGAGCTTAATATATTGCATGACACAAAAATGAAATCTTTTAATGTTTCTAATTTGATACCTTGTCAATCTGAAGAGAATCAAAAATGGCAAAGGCATCTTCCACAAAGTCAATAAAGGATGCTTTTTCAGGTTGTGGGTGATGTTCAGATAAACCATACCCTCTTAAATCCGGTGCTATTGCTCGATATCCTACGTTAGCTACAGCAATCATTTGATGCCTCCAAGAATACCAAATTTCTGGAAACCCATGTACGAATAATACAACTTTAGGACCTGCAGAGAAGAACAAAAGTTACTGAATGAAAAGAAAAAAATGAAAGAACAGCGCCAGGAGTTGAAACAGTAAAAGGAAACATGAACCAGATCCAGTCTCAGCAACGTGAAGCTTCAATCCTCTTATATCAATATACTTGTGCTGTACCCGATCCATTGGGAACCAGAAGGACACAAGGCACAGAATGGAGAGCCGATCGCAAATGATCAGAGACCCTAATACAACCGACGCAGCCAAATGTGACCGGACTTAACCCGACTTCCCACGGTTCAAGTCTGCGTAAGCTTTTCAATAATAAATTTAAAAATTCAACATTAAATTTATTACGAATAGTTGATTGCATGAAAACAATGATAATATTATTATATAGATCGGTTTTCGGTTGTTTAGAAACCCATGTCAGTGAGCTGATAGGCTTAACATCAGTGGCATTACACTTCTCGATGTCCGCACACGGCTAATCCATTAGCTAATTTAGACGGTAGCCTAAAGGCTCCACAAAATATCAATATTTATTTTAAGAGAAATCACAAATATTTTTATAATTTTATAAAATAATAAATTCATTTATTTTAATTTTTATGAGAAAAATTTTCAAAATTCGAA
This sequence comes from Trichilia minutiflora, assembly GCA_035590515.1. Taxonomy (NCBI): domain Eukaryota; kingdom Viridiplantae; phylum Streptophyta; class Magnoliopsida; order Sapindales; family Meliaceae; genus Trichilia; species Trichilia minutiflora. The sequence continues at coordinate 4,214,782 of JAVXUL010000006.1, read as the reverse complement.
AATTATTTCAAATACTCCTCTAAAATATTATTATTCGCTTTTCTTTTTTTTTTTTCAAATAAAAATAAAAAATCACACTTTAAAATATAATAGTAATTTTATCTGGTCAATAATAATACTTTAAAAAGCATTTGTTATAACTCTCAAATATCAATATTTTATCATAAAAAATAGAATAAAAGATATTTGTTATTTTACGAAATTATAAAAAGTACTATTATTTTCTAATTTATTTTATATTTAAGATAATTATAAATATCCAATAATTAAATTTTAACACATAAAGAGAGTATGTATGTGTGTGTACATATATATAAAACAATCCACATACGTTTTCCAGTAGTCTTAATTTTAATTGAATCCCATAAAATTAAGATAATTAAATTAGTAAGCTTTCTGTGCAAACAGTGATGAATCAATAATTTGAATGGTGTTGTCTTTCTCTTATATATTAATCTGACTCTTTCAAGGTCTTATTCAAGTATAGTAAGGCATGATGAGTTTTACACGTACATATAAGCTACTACTCATTTCATAGAGTTGAAGCTTTACGGCACCTGAGCTAATGAACCCAGCTCCAACAACCCAGATTCCATTGCCGGCACCACGGCAGTTTCATTCTGCTCTTTCTCTTCCATATCTATGCATTCATAGCACGGTGCTGGGACTGGGCAGTTATCAGTTGGAGGTACAATAATAGGGGGACGAGGGATAACAAGAGGCGGAAGAGGGTTAACAACAATAGGTGGGATCGGCGGAAGAGGGTTAATAACAATAGGTGGGATAGGCTCGTAGTGGTACGGCGTCGGTTCGATTTGACCACAAGTTTCACAAGGAGGCGGATGAGGCTCGTAGCAAGCTTCGTTAACACATTCGGTGCCCACAGCAACCCCTTCAATGTCGTTGTTGGTGAAATTTCCATTCTTGTCTCCCAGTTCAGTCTCATTATGCACAGCATAATGAGCTGCAAGAGGTCTGTAAGAGGAGCACAATCCTAAGCTGAGGGAAACCATAAAGGCTATAAAAATCCGTCTGGGTGCCGTCATTTTTGAGAAAATTGTGTTAATTTGATGCTGAATGAATTTTCATGGCGTTAGTGCGTGCTTGTTATATAGTGCAAGTTTTGATTGGTTTTGTTAGATAGTTGATTAAATCAAGGCGTAAAAGTATAAGAGAAAACAATTTCTTGCGTATTGTTGATGTAAGTCAGGTATCATATGGATTCATGGAGGTTGTGTGAGCATGAAAGATTACGTGTACTTAAATCAAATCTTGTGTCCAACTTGGATAAATTACAGGGCAATGATACATAAATCTTACGTGGAGCATAATAAACCAATTAGATTGCTCCGTTTTCCTCGTAACGAGGGAGAAAAAAGAATGACGCACGCAGAGTCAGAGGAAGAGAAGAAGAAAACTGGAGAATCTACAGTGGAGATTTTTGCCTAGGTTGACACTTCTCTATTGTTAGCTTTTCTTTAAAGATCCTTACAAGATCTAATTTTATGCCTGTTTCGTTGTATGTATCTGTGCATGCATGGTTTTGGTTTTGATTTTCTGGAATGTTCTGTTTGGTTGCAAGAAAACAGAGAGAAAAAAGTCTTAAGGAAATGAAAAGACGAGTGATTGGTAAAAGAGTACGGAAAATGATTAATGAATTCCAGCTTACGTGGAGTGCTTTTAATATTTTTTTCAAGTGTTTGAAAAAATTTTATGTTTATTTTTTGGTATTCGATTTAAATCTATAATATTTTTTTAAAAATAAGAATATACTTAGGATTGATATTTGGTAGGGTTTAATCCGGTGCAGGTATAATTTTCATTTTCACCCTGGTTTTTTATTTTCAGTTTTGATAGATAAAATCAATGAAAATATTCGGTATTGTTCACCATAATTCACTGTTTGTTTAACATGAGTCTGATTTCTGCATTCAATGTCAAATTTGTAAATGAGCAGTTGAGGTAGAGTAGAGGGATAGAATATCATGTCCATCGGTGAAGTAGAAGATTGGCTTTGGAATTCCAAGACAGGGCAAGTAATTGATTATGGGGAAGCTGTCATCATGCCTTGTCTGATTGATGTGTAAGTCATGAAACTGTAGAAGAACATTTTCAAATCCATCTAATCTAAATTAAATCAGATCGTAAAAATTAACTATTTAAATAAATTTAAAAAATTAATAAATAAACTTACGAATTATTATTTTTTAAATCATTATCTACAGTTTAAATTATAAATTAAATTAATTTTAAATTATAAAATTATAAATTAAATTATTTAATATTATTTTATAAAATTATTATTATCTATTTATCATCATAAATTATATATTATTTATTTTTTTATCTTTTATATAATAATAATTAATAAAAAAATTATTTATAAATAATGTTTTAAAAAAATTATTTATAAAATTTACTCTTAAATATTAACGAGACATTATAGAATTGATAATGATCAATTATTATAATTTTAATTTTATAATATAATTTAAATAGTGAATTTAAACCGCTTTAAATCGATTTGGATTGATTTGTAATATGATAATGAATTGAATTGAATTAAATTTTTTTCAAATCGTAATATATATGATTTAATTTAAAATTTTATCTTAAATCAAAATAAATCGAATATATCCATTCTTAATAAAAATCGTTTTCTTGATATATTTTATATGAGTTTCTATTTATTTATGTGCTCATCAGTTTTGACTTTTGAAGTAGTACTACATATTTTGTTAATGTTATTTATTAAGCCCCTAATATTAATCGTTATCCATTACAAATGATTAAAATGTATTTATTATTTATTTCAGAAATTAGGGATATATTTATCTATAATCATAAGCATCTACCAAATAACAATTAATATTAGGTAAAATTATTTAATATTTTGATAATAAATATTAGTTAAAAAAGGAAAAAGAGAATTTTATAAAGATTTAGTATATATCAAATACGCTCTTTCTGCATTTTTTCCCCCTAGAATTCTAAAATAAACCATTAATTAGGCAAGGTTGGTTTTTAGATGTTTCCGAACCCATATCAGTGAGCTTATAGGCTAAACTGCTAGCTCAACTTTTAATGGCAGCACGCTAATCATCAAAAATTAAAAGTAGTTGGGGTAACATTAGGATTGAAGTTCTTTTAAGGATCAAAGACCCACACCTTCTGCTTTCCAAGATACGAAGTTTTTTTTTTTGAATAGAGGCCAAGAAATACCACATACACACTACAAAAGTTTTCAAGAGAGATTCTCAATTTGAGTAGTGAGGTATTTCTGAGATACATATTCTCCCTTTCTTCTCAAGTTTTAGATTTTTCCTCAGATTTCTTGTGCTTTGCTACTTACCAATCACAGGACATTAGTAAGAATTGCAAGCATATATTTATTTATATGTCAACCTCATCAAGAACAACGCCGAGCACCGTCAGCCTCTTTCATATGTCACATTGCATTTATAATTTGAGCAAACTCTAGTCGCTTGCTCCTCATTACTGAGCAAAATGCATTAATTAACTTTAGGCATCATTTGAGGCAGTCCTTTTAAGTTGTTTAAAATAGCAAACTCAGTAGACTCTCAATAACATCGATTACATGCCACAGAGAAAGAGTAGACATTCCCCAAATCCCAATAGTGGGCGACACGTAGATTATTCGAGTAATATTTTGTAATTGTATAGGAAGCGTCTATTGACAATCATACATGTTTGTTGAGGAAGGTAAGGATTAACTGATTCACCTCTTCTGGTGATTGCTCCTGAATAAAATGGCTCCCTTCAGCCAAATGTATGATCTCCAAATCAGGGACAAAGTCCTTCACCTTGCCACTTCTTATTAAGTCCTCAATCCCCGGAAATCTGAGGAAATAATCTTTGTCACCCATGATCAGCAATGCTGGAACCTTAACTGTTGATTCTGGTACGTTAAACTCTTCCCGGTTTGACCTACAAAATTTCAATATCAAAATTTGTAACTTCCCCACCACAACTCAGTTGGCTTACGGTTAGTTGGGAGCAATGGTGCTTCTACTATGCTTTGAAGGCATGACAACTAGAGTGTTAGTAAACACATTCTTTTTCTTAATAACTAATATGTAACATCCACTCATCCACATACTTGGCAGCTGCTGATATTTCACAGCAATTGTAGCTTCAAAACCATAGCACAATAGTACCTAACAGAGCCTTAGTTGGGAGTCAGACTTCTTTTCCAATGCAGCACCATCCCATGTAAAATGTCAAAAAAATAAACAAATAATCTGCCATGCTTTGGAACAATGGAAGCAACAATCTGCAATGTGAAGAGACAGTACAACCTGACAGACTAAAATATGTTGACGGTAGATATCCAAAGTGGAAGATGATATATGATTTATGATATAAATATAAATGTCAATTCCTAAATAGGATAAAGCCATTACCTATATGGGACCTGCAAAGCAGTCTGAAATCCAGACTTCTCATACAAAGCTCCATATGTTGCAAGATCTCTCTCTGTGAACCATGGTGGCAGAGAAGTCGAAGCATCCACCAAATCCATGATCTCCTGGTTTTCAGCTGCTATTGGTATTTCACTTCTGGAGAAGAGGATGTAAATGTTCCTTACCACTGTCTTGGCATCAAGGCGACCAAAGTCAGCTTCCGCTCGGCCAGGTTCCTGATCAAACATCAGAGATAAGAAACGTTAGGAAAGGAATCATATTGTTTTTTGATTGCTGTCTATGCACTTATAAGCAAAGAACTGCAAGCATACCTGCCATCTTGATATGTAGAAAGTAGAAACCTTCAGGAAGGTATTTCCGGTAATCAATGAGGCCTGGAGGTACATATGGCACTCCCATTGTTATAACCCCAGATACCCTCTCTGGGTGTAGAAGCGAAACCAGATATGCAGGTCGGGCTCCAAAATCTTTTGCAACAAGAAAAACCTGTAAAATTGAGAGAGAGAGAGAATCATTAATATCAAATGGCCAACTTTAAGCAAACCATTTCCTCAGTTCAATACATTATCTCGAACTTTATTATACAGTTAATCCATGCATATACCACTACACCGACCCTAAACTTGAAACCTTTCGCAGCGAACTTAAAACTTGAACAATAAAGTTGAAATCACAACTTAAAAATTCTCACACTAAAATTTAATAATCTAACTTGAAAACACCAATCCAAAACTTGAAAACTATAACACTAAACTTATCCCAACTGTATATTGGTGAATTCTCCCTATTAAAGAGGCTTGAGAAAACCTATGTATAAGAGCTCTTTAAAGAAACCATCAATACAAAATAAGACCTGTTTCTATGGAAGATTTGATCGACTAATCAATTTATAAACAGAAATATGGGATAGAAACACTAGAATATACTTGTTAGTTCTGCTCAAGAAAAAATACAGTGCTAATTAATACCTTAGCAAGTCCAAGGTGGTCTAAAATGGCAAGGAGATCACTTATCATGTCTTTAAAGGAGGCTTTATCCGGTTCAGCTGGTGAATCAGAAAGTCCGTACCCTCTATAATCCGGAGCAATAGCCCTGAAACCAGCATTGGCTACAGCCAACATCTGGTGTCGCCACGAGTACCATATCTCCGGGAATCCATGCAAGAACACCACCACATTGGGACCTGGAGGTTATCGTGAATCACAAATTAACGGTGTTTGATTAAAAATTATAGGTGGGGAATTTAGTGGGGTTAGAATATAACACATATTGGAGAAAGAAAAACGGGCAACCTGTTCCGATCTCCGCGATGTGAAGGTTCAGTCCTTGTACACTGATGAACTCGTGCTGGATCCATTTTCAGAGAGAAATAGGAAGAGAAAAAGAGAAGTCAATGCAGTTGCGTCTGAGTTGGGATTGAATTAATTTCAAATAGCAAAATTAAATCGCATAGATATTGGAGTATATATAATTTTAATGATTCAGATTAAATCGTAAAATTAATAGTATATATATAATTTTAATTAGATTTGACCTATGGTCTATATGTATATAATATAATAATTCAAATTAAAAAAATCTAATTATTATTCATTCTAAAAAATTATTTGGAATCGTCAAAGTTCAAAATTTAGTTCTCTACTTCTTCTCGTCGTTTTTGATTCCTTGTCTAAATCCAGTCCTTCTCGTCGTCTTTTAACTCCTCGTCCAAATAAAATCGGTATTAGTTACTCCTTCGTTAATTATTTTAATTATTCGACTTCTGTCTCTTTAAATTTTATTTTTTTATGTATTTTATTTGTAAATTTATGAGTTTTATCTTTTTTTAAAGAACTTTAGTATTAAGAATTGAAATTGTTATTTGAATAGAATATGATATTGATTTATTTTGATTTTATTTCAATAAATTATTTAAATCGCGAACTCAAACTGGTCCAAACCGCATAATACGGTTTGGATTGATTGCGGTTTAGGATATATTATCCTATTAACTTGGATTGTATAAAATTCAAACCGTAATATTTGAATCGACTTAAAATTTTATCTCAAATCAATCCAAACAGCAAACATCCAACCCTAATACCGTTGAGTTTTGTCTTTGTATGAAGCGTATGAAGCACTAGTGCCGTTTGTTTTCACTTCTTCTCGTTGGACAACGTTAATTAAAAGAGTTTGACGACAGTACAACCACATGTAGACATGTAGAGTAGTAGAGTACGACTCTCCAACCATTTTGCTTCAGGCGCACGCTTTTTTTTCCTGTCCTGCATTTTTTTAAACAACAAACAATTCTTGTCCCAAAATTTTTAATGAACTAAATCTGAAAAGTTTTAAAAATACAATAAAAAATTTTAAAATATATAAAAAAACAAAAAATAGTTTAAAATGCAATAAAAAGTCGAGATGGAATTTTTTTTTAAAAATGAATGGACTTTTTAAAAAAATTATTATTTATTAAATAATTTTTTAAATTTATTTTAATAATTAAGTGAAAAGAATGAGTATCACTTTCTATTTAATATTATAACGGATTATCTTAAAAAAAAATTGTATCAAGTTTTTAATTATTAATTAATTATTATTGTTGAAACAACGAGATAATTATTTTAACAAAATCCCATTAATTTCACGTTAGCACCTCGAGACTTATGTCAAGATACTGACAATAAAACAAGAAGATATATCATGTGATCGATTTAGGGATCATTACACCGACTCCACTATTGACATGTCAAGTTTCACTTACGTAAAAAGTAAATCCTATGACTTAATTATAAGTCATAATGCTAACACCAAATGGAAGTACTCGGCTACCCTATTATGACCCAAGTCATCCTCGACTTCCATCGAACTAAAGACAAAATCTTAAGACTAATGAAAGCAAGAATTGATACGGTAAATTTTATATAGGTAATTGATTATGTAAATCTTATATAGGTAATTGATTATGTTGTGAACATAAAAAAACATCCATGATATCTAATCTCATTAAATCAAGATTAAAAAAAAAAATTTCTTCGCCAATTTTATCATGATTGAAAATCATAAGGAAAACTAAATTCAAAATAATTTTGTAATCTTATCTTTTAGATTACTTAAAATTAATCTAAAATAAAAATCCTACTTCACATGCTCTTCATTCGATCATAGGTATCATCCATCAACTATTTATCATCTAAACACTTTAAAATGACATAAACACATGCTTATATGTTTAATAAATAATACTATAACACCATTTGAGGTTTATTAAACTTAAAAAACATGAAACCATTTCATATCTATGAATGTCATGCATGTTAACATAGAGTAATAGAAAGAATCATGAAAAATATCTTTCATCAAATGCTCAAATTGATGGATTTAAGCTCTTAGTTAATGAAGTAAGTTCTAAGAATATGAAATCTCCATAAAATTGCACCGTAATATGCCCCCGTTTGTAGGCTTCACACATGATAATCGTCAATTTGAGAACTTTTGGCTGAATGTCATGCCCTAGTCTATAGGTCTCATACATGACAATCGTTATAACTCCCAACATGTACTCAATTACCTTTAAATACATACTGAGAGCTTATAAGGTTTTTGAAAATATATTTTTAAAACTAACATTTAAAACATTTTCGATATCTTCTTCTCAAACACCTAAATTTTAATAAAATATCTTAATTCAATCTCAAACACTTCAAAGTATTTAAATTAATTTATAAATCCATAAAATAAATCATTGAAAATATAAATATACATAACTTAAGTGCATAATAACAATAATAAGTTTTATAATAGTTTATAAAGCTCGAAACATCAATATACAAATTGACAAGTACATAAAAATGTACGTATACTAAGGTTTAAATTCATTATTTTACACTTCAAAGTATGATTAACTCTCTCCATTTATGCATATTTCTAGTTTT
>JAVXUL010000006.1:4171996-4187569 GCA_035590515.1 Trichilia minutiflora | reverse complement strand
ATTGGCTTTATGGAAGGCTAAGCCTCCTACAACTTTTATTTTTGCTTATTTACTTTTCTTGCAATTTACTTTTCTTGAACTTTACTTTATCGTAATTTATTTACTTGTTATTTATCGCAATTTATTTATCGCAATTTATTAATATAGCATGTCACATGTCCAATAGAGTGTTGATTAGAAAATTTCGAGGAAAAACTCCTTATGAGTTAGTTTTCCAAAGGAAGCCCAAAATCAAACACTTTAGAGTCTTTGGATGCACTTGTTATATCTTTAACACCAAAGACAATATTGGGAAATTTGAGCCTAAATCTGATGTGAGAATTTTTTGGGGGTATTCATCTAGGAGCAAGGCATATAAAGTTTATAACAAAAGAACTCAGGTTGTGGAAGAATCAATGTATGTGACTTTTGATGAGTTAGAACTTGAAATATTGAAAATGCTTGCTAAAAGGAAAAATGAAGAGATAATGTGACTGATAAGTTGAATGACTTGAGATTAAGTGAGAACCCAAATGATAAGTATGAAGAGCATTTAGAGTCTCATTCTAGGGAACTTTCAAAGGCTTGAAAGTATGCATCTCATTATCCTAGAGAATTAATCATCGGTAATCCCTCTCAAGGAATAAGAACAAGAAGAGAATCTAGAGAAGTTCCTCAAAATCTTGAGAAAATGAAAAACCTTGCATTTGTGTCTCATTTAGAGCCATACAAAGTAGATGATATATTAATGGATGAGGAGTGGATCATAGCAATGCAAGAGGAACTAAATCAGCTCCAAAGGAACCAAGTTTGGAACTTAGTTTCAAGACCTAGTAATCATTCCATCATTGGCACTAAATGGGTGTTTAGAAACAAATTAGATGAGTATGAAAACATTGTTAGAAATAAAACTAGGCTTATTACTAGAGGCTATAGCCAAGAGGAAGGGATAGACTATGATGAAACATATGCTCCCATGGCTAGACTAAAAGCTATTCGAATTTTCTTAGCTTTTGCATGTTTTAAGAACTTTAATTTCAAATGAATGTAAAAAGTGCTTTGCTAAATGGTTTTCTAAATGAAGATGTGTATGTTGAACAACCTCCTGGTTTTGAAAATCAAAATTTTTCAAATTATATTTGCAAATTGACTAAAGCTCTCTATGGTTTAAAGCAAGCTCCTAGAGCTTGGTATGAGAGACTTAATAAATTTTTGTTAGAGAATGATTTTGACAGGGGGAGTGTTGACAAAACACTATTTATAAAATCAAAAGATAATGACATACTCATTGTGTAAGTGTATGTGGATGACATTATTTTTTGTAGCACAAATGATTCATTGTGTGAAAAATTTTCAAACTTAATGAGAAATGAATTTGAAATGAGTATAATGGGAGAGTTAAATTTCTTTTTGGGTTTACAAATTAAACAAACTTTGGATGTTATTTATATCTCCCAATCTAAATATGTAAAAGATTTGTTAAGAAAATTCGATCTTTTAGATGGTAAACAGGTGGACACACCTATGAGTTCATCCACCTCTTTGGATAAAGATGAGTAGGGCAAGGGTGTAGACCCTAAGCTTTATAGAGGCATGATAGGCTCTTTGCTATACCTTACTGTATCTAGAATTGATATTTTATATAGTGTGTGTGTTTGTGCACGTTTTCAGTCAAACCCCAAGGAATCACACTTAAGTGCTGTAAAATTTTTTTTTCGATATCTTAGAGGCACACCTAACTTGGGATTGTTTTATCCCAAGGATGGTTTATTTGATCTGAAAGGCTATTCAGATGAAGATTTTGGGGGTTGCAAAATTGATAGAAGAAGCACTAGTGGTGCTTGTCATTTCTTAGGGAATGCATTAGTCACTTGGGTGAGCAAGAAGCAGAATTTAGTTGTTTTATCTACCATCGAAGCTGAATACATATCCGTTAGTAGTTGCTGTGCACAATTTTTATGGATTAAGCATCAATTGATAGATTATGCCATGCATATAGATAGAATTCTAATCATGTGTGATAACACAAGTGCCATAAACTTGATTAAAAATCCTGTACATCATTCCCGTACTAAGCATATTAAGATACGATACCATTTTATTCGAGAACATATACAAAAAAATGATGTATATATTGGATATGTAAGTACCGAGAATCAATTAATAGATATTTTCATAAAACCTTTGGATAAAACTCGATTCTAGTACTTGAGAAACAATCTTGGTATGATGTGTATTGATTGAGCATGTTTTGATTTGCTTTATGATATTTGTTGACTTTCAATTTGATAGATTTCATGTTGTACATGTCTTTGTGCATGAATATTTAAAAGTGTTCGAGTATTTTTGACTGAAATTTATCATCATATCGACATGTTTTCTATTTTCTAAGACGTGATTGATGAATTCTTCTTAACATATTGACACGTTTGATATTTTCCCAAACATGCTTGATGATTTTTTCTTAAACGTATCAACATATTTCAGTTAGCATATCGGCACGATTAAAAAGGGTGCTGGAATATTACCTAACGTATCCATACCTTTGCAAAAGGTATTGACACCTTTGAGACGAAGATGTTGAGTCTTGTGACTCAATGTATCGACACGTTATAGGGTTTCCCTTAAACGTATTAATACCCTCTTGACATACTTCGGGCAAAAATGTCGTAACGTATCGTTACCTTTTAAAATGTATCGACATGTTTGCTTAAAATTAGCCAAAAACTACGTCGTTTTGAGTTAGGGCACGAATTCAAATCGCCAAAACCCTTTCTTCTTCCTCATCTCTTCATATTCAAAATTTGTAACCATCTCTCTCACTTTAAAACTTCTCTGAAACTGTTATTTTCAAAGACTTTAAACTCTCTCAAATTTCTCTCTCAACAAACTCGAAACCGTTGTCATTTTTATCTCTCTCACATTGCCTTCGAGTATGAATATTCCCACACCGTCAAAACACAGAAAACGAAAGGCTCTTAAATCTTCATCATTAGCCATTCCGTAAAGCCCGAATCCGTGGGGTTTTACATATGTTGAATAACAAGAACATTTCATGACTTGTAAATTGAATAGTCACTCCAAGCTAGGTAATAGATTTTGAATTTCTTGAGAAAATGCATTTTTCTTATTTGCATCAAATTACAAGTTTTGGTTGGTTACCATTTCTCAAGATTAAGGGGGAGTATTATCTTGAGTTGGTTCGAATCTTTTACTCTAATCTTGATGTAAAAAATTCGGAGACTGGTGATGACGGTTGTGTAGAAACTTGATACTTTATGAATGAGGAGTTTTAAGTGATGCACACCATGGGCAAGATTGTGGATAAAGTGAAAGATGAGTCACTTATCCATTACGCTGATACCCAGGCGAAGATAGAAGAAGTTGAAGAAAGATTGGTTACTGAGATTGCTCAGTTGCGACATTCTATTGGAGCAATTCCAGGATCCTATTATGGATATGGTCCTCCATCCTCTGATCGCCAGCCACTTCCTCAATCTCATTTTCGACCATTCTATCCTAAGGCACCTCCTACGCGTCCTACCTTTACGAATACGTGTCCACTATTCGAGATCGGATCTTCATCTCGTCCTGCACCCATTGATTCCATCGAGGATTGATATGCTATTTATATTTTGTTGGATGATTATTTGTTGTGTTTTTATTATTTTTTATACAACTATGATTTTATGCTATTTATGTTGGATCATATTTGTTTTATTTATATGTTTTATGATATTTGGTTGATTTCGGATGCTTCTATTGTTACCTTTATTTCTTCACATACAATATATTATCTCATATTTATTGCAGTTATCGATATCATGCATATAATATGTCACCCTTCTTTGCATGTTGACAAAAAGGGGGAGAATGATTTTGTTATGCATATATTTTATCATCATCAAAAAAGGGAGAGATTGATGGCCCCAAGACATTTTTTATGATAATATAAAATGGGGGATTGATGCATTAAATGGATATATTAATAAGGAGATTGAAGCCGTAAAATAATTTCTGATATTAACATATTATTGATGGCATATTGATGTTTAATTAACCTTTGATATGTTCTTGGTTTTTGATGATGCCAAAATGGAAATTATGCATATATGTCGTAATTTTATATGGACATGTATGTGACAATTTTAATGATTAATAGACAAATACATCTCACTTAGTCTTTGGAAGGACTTGTACGTTTTGCAGATGAGAAAAATAAAGTCCAAGGCATCAAGAAAACTCACCAAGGCATAAATGTATCAATACGTCACTTAAACGTATCAATACGTCACTTAAACGTATCGACTCGTTCAAGCTAGTCCCATTTCATAGCCCGAGTGTCGATACATTGGCTTAAAGGTGTCGATACCTTCAATTTGGACTCAAACATATTGATACCCCTGAAAAATATATCGATACATTGAAGGCGAAGAATGTTCGTTCATGTGAGAAGGTTTCGAAACCCTTAGCAACCATCTCAAATGTATTGATACCCTTAAAAATTTTCCAAACATTTTGATACCCTAAGGCTTGAATCAGCACGGTTGTGACAGATCTCATCATTTTTATGTCAACTTGTATCGATATATTAGCAAACGTATCGACACCTTCAGGCACTACAACTCAAATGTATCGGTACTCTGAGAACACGTATCGATACCTTCGTAGAAATCAAGTCTGTAACGACTAATTCAGAGACATTCAATGCCGCCATTAATGCTCATAATAGAGCCGTTGGAAGCAGACTTATTACAGATATAAAAACAAATGTTTTTGAAAATCAAATAGTGGTTGAGAAGCATTTAATCAAGTTCATTAAAGATCAAAACATTCTTCTAAAAATTTATTCTCATTCTCTCTGTTTTATTCTCTGTAATTAATTTTAGTAAGAGAAAGTGTACTTATTAAGTATCTACTCTTTTAAATAGTTTTTCAATTAATTCTTTGTGAATTAAACTTGGGTTTCTCTTCACCCGTGATAAAAAAGATTTGTAAATTGGGTTTCACTTCACCCATTCAAAGAAAGTTGTATTTTGTGGTTGCCCTTCACCCGTGAAAGAAAGAGTTGTATTTGGGTTTCACTTGATCCGTATAAACAAAGAGATAGTGATCCTCGATGTGAGTGGATTCAACCGAAAACAGTGGACGTAGATGTATAGTTGAACCACTATAAAATCGTGTGTTCATTTTTCTGTGCATCTCAGTGTTTTACTTTCTCACTCTACACTCATTGCAAGAATATTTTGTTTTTGTCTTTAAAATTTTTAAAATATCCAATTCACCCCCCTCTTAGATTTTGCCTTCTGGGACTTCATCTACCTCGACTTGCATCCAAATAATTCGAGTCTACTAAGGTTATACAAGTATTTATAGTTTGTATTAACTTTTATGTAACTTGTAATAGAATTTGTAAACTAAAACTTTGGTGTAATTATGATTAGAGTTTTCTTTACTTGTAGAAATCATTTTAAAAGTTTATATATATTACATTATTGTTATCTACATTAGACATATTATTTTACATGTATCTGATAATGGATTATGAGATGATTTTGAATGTTTTGAAATGATTGAGATTGAAACCGAATTTGAGAAAGTTAAGTCATTTAGAAATGAAAATTTTAAGAAATGTTTTGAATATTTGTTTTATGAACAGGTACCATTAAATTTATAGGCTTTCAATATATATTTGGAGGTTTAAAGAATATATTAGGAGCTTGTAACGGTTGTTACGTGTGAGGTCTATAGGTCAGGGCTTAACATAAAGTATTATAAAATAAAAAAATTTAATTTATAATTTTATATTTATATTTGATAATTTTTTTAAAAAATACTTATAAATATAAAATTATAAATTATTTTTTATAATATAAGGTATTATAATTGTTTAATAATTTTAAAAAATATTTAAATTATTTTTACTTAATTTTTAAAATAATTTTTTATAAATTTAAATTATAAAATAAAATAAAATTATAAATTTTTAAAGATTAATTTATAAATTTTTTGATAGAAATTAATGTAAAATAAAATATTAAAATTATAAATAAGATTTAAAGTATTATTTAAAAAAAATTTAGTTATTTTAATTTAAAAATTTATACGATAAAAATTAAAAATTTATATAATAAAAATTAAAAATTTATTTAGGTAAAAATATATTTTTAATTTAAATTAAAAAATATTTATTATTTTAAAAAATAATAAAGAGTTTTGAAGCTTTCTTACGTCAGAGTGTTTGTCATTTTAGATAACTATTAAGGGGTCATCTGTCATTCTGCGTTGCAGTTGGTACATCATTACTCCTCACATGCCCTGGATCTGCGAATTTTTGGCTGTTTAAATCAGATTCCGAAATCTCTAAGTCCGATTGAAATCTTCCGCCATCGAAATCTATAGCCAAATCAAAATCAGGTATTATCTGCAACCCCTTTTTGCTGTTGTTTTGATATTTCGATTTTTATGGTTGTTTAGTTAGGGCTTTGATTATGGACCTGCGAATATTACCCATCTCTTTATCGGTTATCATTACTTAAATTGCTGTAGTCATTGCCTGCATGAATTTTTTGTTTGAAAGATCCTATTGTGATTAAAAAATTAACTGCTTCGACATTTTTATGCGATTTATGATAAGAAATGACAATTTAAGAAACCGAGAAATCTAGTTTTTAAAAAATTTGATCTGAAGAGTTAATATTTCACACATTTTTATCTCCAAATTTGTTGCTTGGGAACTATACAGAAATTGATGGTGAACTCTGATTTATGTTTTGTATTAGAACTCCAATTTGTTGTATTATGAATTTGGCACTGTGTTCAGTTGTTATTTGATCGAAAAGTTTGTTTCGGATGCAATTGATTCGTGTTGGCTTTCTGGTACTTGTGTATACATATTTGATCGTGGTATTTTGGAATCATTACAGTGTACAATATTTGCTTATTTAAGACTTGACCAGGGTTACATGAGAAACCTGACAGTTGTGTCAGCTTGCTTTCATGCATCGTTATACTATGCTTTTACGTTTGGGGTTATATAATGAATCTGTAGTTGTGAATGTAAATACTTGCTGGTATTTGTATGATCGACTTCTAGTGGCTGAGAATTATTAGCAAGTTGCATGGTAGGATTACACGTAGATTTTCAATTGCTGAAACATGAATAGACTGATTCATGAAATATATAATGTTGATGGAAGTTTGAGGATTCTTTTTTCGACTGATGGTCACATGGGTATATTCATCTTTGTTTTGTAGAAAAAGTTTAATAATGCTTAGTTTTATTCAGGGTAGAGTGAAACTCATCACAGCACAAAGGGTGGCACTTGGACCATGGCAGATTTAGAAAATCTGCTTCTGGAGGCAGCTGGGAGAACCAATAGTGCAGGCAGAAATCGTCACTCTCAACCTGCCTCTAGAAGGCGACGTGACGGTTCATATTCTGGAAGTGACTCCAGAGATGATGATTCTGATGATGATCATGGGTATGCAAACAGAAAACCCTCTGGATCTCAAGTTCCTTTGAAGAAGAGACTGGATCCTACTGAAAGAGATGATGATCAAGGTAGCCAGGAAGAAGGTGATTACAATGATGGTGTTTCAGATCGTGAAGGTGACAGCAGTAATGAATCTGATGATGACAATCATGGACTGATGACTGAACTCGAGAGAGAGATGATGATATTTGAACGGGATGATAAGAAAGTAGATAAGAATTTAAGGGACAAGTTTAGATCAAGGCGGGAAGAGAGGTCCACCAGATCCAGAAAAGAGACCCCACCTCTTCCATCATCTCGTGGAGTGCGTCTTTCAGCTAGATCTGCTGACAGAGCTGCTGCCAAGGATGATGCACTGAATGAGCTAAGAGCAAAACGGTTGAAACAGCAGGACCCAGAGGCTCAACGTAGGTTGAGGGATGCATCTAGAGGTAGCTCTGGAAGCAGGACTCTTTCACCACCCAAGCGGAAAGCATTTACTCCTGCAGGTCTGAGTAGCTCAAGCCAGAGTGAGAGTGAAAGTAGGTCTCACAGTGAAGATGAAGGATCCACTGGGGATGGTGGAATGGCTGACAGTGATGATGAGAGGGAAATGCCGGGTTCCAAGGGTCCAACATTTGATGACATAAAGGAAATTACTATCAGGAGGTCTAAACTTGCAAAATGGTTCATGGAGCCATTCTTTGAGGAGTTGATTGTGGGTTGCTTTGTGAGGGTTGGAATTGGGAGGTCAAAGACTGGGCCTATCTACAGGCTTTGCATGGTCCGAAATGTTGATGCCACAGAGCCTGACCGGTCATACAAGCTAGAGAACAGGACAACGTATAAGTATCTGAATGTCATATGGGGCAATGAAAGCTCTGCTGCTAGGTGGCAGATGGCTATGGTTTCAGACTCTCCACTACTTGAGGAGGAGTTTAAGCAGTGGGCTAGAGAGGTGGAGCGAAGTGGTGGTCGGATGCCAAGCAAACAAGATGTGTTGGAGAAAAAGGAGGCAATACAGAACATCAACACATTTGTCTATTCAGCAGCCACTGTAAAACAGATGTTGCAAGAAAAAAAATCAGCCTCTTCAAGGCCGTTAAATGTTGCTGCCGAAAAGGACCGGCTGAGGAGGGAGTTGGACGTTGCTCAAACTAAGCATGATGAAGCGGAGGTCGAGAGGATCAAGACAAGACTGCTGGAACTTGAGGCATCCCGGCGATTGAAGGAAAAAGATGCTAAGGCTGTTCGGCTTGCTGAGATGAATAGAAAGAACAGATTTGAAAATTTCAAAAATGCATCAGGACTGAAACCAGTGAATACAGGATTGAAAGCAGGCGAGGCTGGGTATGATCCATTTTCAAGGAGGTGGACTAGGTCAAGGAATTACTATCTTTCTAAGCCTGGTGAAGTAGAGGGGACTGCTGGGGAAAATGGCAACAAGAATCCTGTACCAGTAGATGCGGAGGGTAATGGGTCTGGGCCAATGACAGCAGAGGTTGGCATGGCAGCCACAGCGGCCGCCTTGGAAGCTGCAGCTGGTGCTGGGAAATTGGTTGATACAAATGCTCCTGTTGATCAAGGGACGGAGTCAAATTTGCTGCATGATTTTGAGCTTGATATCTCTTTGAATGCACTTAAGAAGTTTGGTGGACCTCAGGGAGTGCTGGCAGGATTCATGGCCAGGAAGCAGAGGATAGAAGCAACTGTTGGATGCCAAGTCCCCGAGAATGATGGGAGGAGACATGCTTTAACGTTGACGGTTGGTGATTACAAGAGGAGAAGAGGGCTTCTCTGAAATTTGTTCTTGCATCAAGCTATATAGGAACCATTAGGAGCATGTGCCCTGGCTGATCCTAAGAAGTGAGTAGAACAGTTTATTTCAAAACATTTTAAAAAAAATATGCAGGAAATATATTTTTCTTGTCCTTATTTGGTCTATCCTAGCAAAAGGAAGATAGTTTACTGCTTATATCTGATTTTATCACTTTCTATCAGTTCTCATATTCTCCGTTTGTAATGCTGTAATACTTTTACGTGAATTTTTCTATAAATTTATGTATGTGAATGGTGTATCGCTGGAGAAATTCATTGCAAACCAGTTATGTAATTGTTCTGAGGTGACCCCGCCCCGATAGCCCATCCTTTCTAGTGCTGCCTAACAGCAGGTTGCCCTGTGAATTGGCCGACTTAACCCGTTTAAATTTGGGCTCAAATCGGTCTGATTAACTATTTATCTAATTTGAATCGATTTTGGATTATTATTACATATTCATGTCTGTTCCATATATTTAGAATAGGTAATTCGGTTCAGAATCGGTCCAAAGTCATTTGAACCCGTAACTGTCGATTAAATCTGATGGGTTGGTCCCGATTGAATTGGTATTTCAAAAAAATAAAAAATTTTTAAAATTTTTAATAAAATTTTTTAAAAATTCTTTTATTTTTTTATAAATATTTTATAAATATTTTTTAATTAATTATAAATTTTAATTTATATTATTAGAGGTATTTTTTATAATTTAAAAAATTATTTTAATTAATTTTAATTAAATTAAAATATTAATTTAATTAAAATCGGTTCAAAATTAGAATTATTTAACAAATTGGCCTGATCTAAAATGATTTGTTATTATTTTATTTTCGATTTTGAATCGATTTTATTAAATATGAATGGTGAAATCGATATTTAATAGAATCGGTTTACATCGACTTATTATAGTTATTAGTTCAGATCGATTTTATTTTTTTGATTTTTTGATTTCACGCGGTCTGGTTCGGAGCTGCAGGTTACGACCCAATAGATATCTATAATCCTTCCTTTTTTTATAGTGACCAACCTGTCCCAACCTGTACTTGTAAATAATAAAGAATGATGTTAGTGTGAAGGCCAGTATGATCATATTTTATGATCGTATAAAAAGATTGTTAATGAAATTATTTAATAAACAATATTGTTTGACTTATATATACGTTTTTATTATTATCTACCAAAATCGGCTTATGGGTAGAAAAACGAAAGGATGACAGCTCGATTGTCGTCCTGCCACGTGTAAAGTTAGGTATTCCACCGAAAAAATAGTTATCATAATTGAATTATAGAAATGGTTAATTCAGAGGCAGTGGATATATATAGCTTCTGAATTAAAAACAGTAAATAAATAAATCGAAGCAAATATAAATATAAATGTTGGTATTTATTTTGGCTGGCTGGGCTCTGATAAATAAAATATGAAGAAACAATATTTTATTTATGACATATATCTGGCATTAGGTATTTTACAATGAATTTTGAATGTACATTAATCAAATGTTTTGATGATTGGTTAATTATTAAATTAGGTTAAATATTATCTTCGTGAAATTAAATTTTGAAAAGTCAAGAAATTAATATAAATAGCTCATATGGTTTGGTAATTGATGGCAATGGGGAAGGATATATTTTCAAAAGATTACATAAATATGGACTTTCTTGTTTATATATATATTGCCATTTGCAAAGCATTAAAAGATCTATTTTTACCTTTTTTTTTTCGCTTACCCGCTCTCTTCTTGCTCTTCTTCTTGTTTTCCTCTTAGTCTACAACGGTTTCTCTGTTTTCTATGTTCATCTCCCTACTTTTCCCGCCAATATTTTGCTGCAAAAAAGTTGCCGGAGAGTCACTTCAAAAGTTCACTTATGTGATCTTAAAGAGCCATTTGACTCTACTTCAGAAACAGTACTGTTCATCGGTGCCCATTGATAGTTATGTGGTTTCTAGGCCAAAAAAGTGAATAATAGGAGAGTCAAGTTCAAGATTCTTTGAACTTGGTTCAAAGAATTCTTCGTGTTAGTTAAAGTTCTTCACGACTCGGATTCTTCGTTTGAGTCTTTTGGTGAGAAAGAAATTTTTGCCATGAAAAGTTTGTTTAAGTCACATCCAAATACTATTTTGGTCATGTTTCTCAAAAATTCGTTGGATTCCGGAAAAGGAAGGCTTATTTTTAACCCATTTCTGGATCAGGGTTTTATTGCAGTTAAGCCTAATTTTGATTATATATTCAAGAATACTTACGCAGAAGAGTGGTTCAATAAATTGAAGGGAATATTGATACTGGATTCATTTCATTGGGTCAAAGTCTGTCTAATTTACTTAAGACTTGCTTTGTTATACAAGTTTGGTGAGATATATTTAGACACAGATGTCATAGTATTAAGAAATTTATCCAAATTGAGAAATACAATAGGAGCTCAAACCATGGATTCTGAAACAAAGAATTGGTCCAGATTGAACAATGCTGTGCTGATTTTTGATAAGAATCATCCATTACTTTTCAAGTTCATACAAGAATTTTCACTCACATTTGATGGCAACAAATGGGGTCACAATGGTCCATACTTAGTTTCAAGAGTTGTTTCCAGAGTAGATGGCAGACCTGGATTCAACTTCACTGTGTTGCCACCCTCTGCCTTTTATCCTGTTGATTGGAGTAGAATTCGAAGTTTCTTCCGGGGCCCCAGAAATGAGAATCATTCAAGCTGGTTGCATAAAAAGCTTGAGATTATTCGCAGGCAAAGTTTCACTGTGCATTTGTGGAACAAACAAAGTAAATTGCTTAGAGTTGAAAATGGGAGCATTGTGAATCATTTAATGCTGGAGTGCTGTATCTTCTGCAATTCTTCAGCGTCAAGTTTGTAAATTATAGAAAAACTGGACAGTTTCTAATCTTCTCATGTTCTTAATTTTGTGATTATCCAAAATAATTACTTCTCTTCTTTTCTTTCTTAACTGGAGTGTTTATCATCTCTAGATTTT
Source organism: Trichilia minutiflora (assembly GCA_035590515.1). Lineage (NCBI taxonomy): Eukaryota > Viridiplantae > Streptophyta > Magnoliopsida > Sapindales > Meliaceae > Trichilia > Trichilia minutiflora. The sequence goes on along the minus strand of JAVXUL010000006.1, from coordinate 4,175,316 downwards.
CATATATCAAGTTTTCTAAATGTAAATACCTTGTAGGTATAAAAATTTGTAAAGTTTGTTTACCATATATTGATTTATTTTTGGTATCTGTCGTACCATTTATTAAGAGTATGCTCCAGATTGTGGTGTTGTACCTTTTAATCACAGTTGCTGTGGGATAATTGTTAAATATAAGTTCGTCTATGGGTAGTAAGTATTATTTTGCGAAGATGTGTTAAATGAATTTGTAAGAGAAGAAATAGCATTTTCTTGTAAGAATGTGATAAGTTGAACCTTTTGTTCTTTATAATTCTTTTGAGCAAGAAAACAATGGTTTGATTCTTTCTAATTTCACTTTAATGAGAAACAACTTATTGGGGTTTGATTCTTTCTCTTTATTGAGTTCACGAAAGTAAATAATGATTGTTAATCAGGACTACGAAAATGAGTTCTTTCTTCAGAATTCAGAGGCCATTCCAATTAAATAAGTTGTGAGAGTGATATTTCAACTTCCAATCAATAAGGAAACCTACCTCTTGCATTTGTCTCTATCTCCATAATACTTTTAATCTTCTACCAGTATCCTCCACCATACAAAAATTATCAGAAAATTTTGGAATTTTACATTTAATCTTTAGCTTATATTCCTTGCCATAAACAAAATTATTAGGAGATTGTGAAATTTTCTACAGCACCAAGGTTCTAACTCGGTAGCTATTCTTCAATTTGGAGCTCAGCCAGCAAGTCTTAAAGCTTAAGGTATCAATATCATGAATAAAGTATTCCACAGCCATGATTCATAAAAAAATATTGAATTTTTTAATCAATTCTCCAGGTAGTCATTTTCTTGCATGATGGAAGCTGAAACATATATTAGTATTAGTTCGAAACAATCGAATATTCCATGTTTAAGTCAATAGACTAAAAAAATGTTGCATCATTTTAATATGGTTAGCTCTCTCATGTCTGCGGAGTATCAGTTTACATGGATGATCTTTGAATATGGCATTGATTATTGCATGTGAATATGACGGTTTTCCAGGAAAAATATAATGGATTTTCCAGGAAAGTTATTGGCCGCATCACATGCAATTTCGGTGATCTATCTACTATCATGTAGGCTTGATTAGTTTAAACACAAATTTCTTGCAGATTTTCCAAAGCATTGATGAATTGATGATCATCCAGGGCTTCCATTCTTCTTTTATTTATTAATTTTCTAATCGAGCCCATCTTTAAATCCTATCTTCATGGACTTACAAAATGTGTCCTTTATTCTGGTGTAGCATTCCACGGAGGATACACGTGACCACGTAAATTTCTCTTGACATCTCTTTCTGCAATTTAACATTCTTCTGGTTAAATAGGTTTGGTTTTATCTGTGGCGTCATTCTGAATATAGGAAGGAATTTATTTGCTTACCCGCCTTGTGGACCAAATGCAATTATATTAAATAAAGTACAGCTTTACGAGTGGTCGTTGTCTTTATCTTGTATGCTATTCTGCGATCTCCAGCCGGCCATGTCATTTGATGCTATTTCACTTTAACTATGCCCATAAGGGGAAGAAGAAATACATTTTTCAATGGTTCCATCGTCTCCATTTGTAGTTATTCCAATTTACATATAAACAACACTAGCAAAGGACTCATATATAAAATAATAATAATAAAAATAAAAATTAGAGCCAAAGAGAGAAAACATTGTCGCAGAAGTTTCAGGCTCATACAATAAATCAAAAACAACAATATATCTAGAAATTAAGAGAAGTTTCTTCCCATGTCTCAGCTTAATATTGACAAATGTATGCCAGATCTTCCAAGCGCTACCTTCCTGAGCCGGTATACATGTAAGATAGAGGAATGGAGGAGCATAAGATGTATATATTAATATATCCTGTCACCATTGCAATAAGAGCAACAGCAAAAGTCCAGATGACATAATTTCCAGATGAAATAATTTTTTAACTTTCTTTTCCAATTCCAATTCTGTAGTTTGTAAGACTATCAGCAGCAGGGAAATGATCTATGTAAGAATTATCTACAACGCAAACTCTGTAGCTAGGCCTTGCAATAAATGTGAATGACTTTCTTGTAATGACAATTTTAGAATTACAAACACTCATGTACCCAATATGAATTTCCGTAGTTTAGCAATCTTGAATGCCACCCACTATTGTTCCTGTACTAGGCGCTCTACATCTCCCAATTCTACTTCTCCTACTTGCCATCCTCTCTCACTTTGAAACAGCATTTCAATTTGCTCCAACGACTTCCCCTTCGTTTATGGGACACATGCGTAGACGGAAGCTACAGAAAGTGCTGAAATCATTGAGAATACGAAGAATGTGATGGAATTACAGCAATCACAACCAAGAATACTAATAATAAATTAATTTATAAATATAGTAAATAAATAATTAAATAATAACTATAAAATTAAAATTAATTTTACATAACTTATTATAGAGGTTTGTACGGGTACAATAACTTAAGATAGTATTTTTTCTCTTCTCGGATTACTTGAAGAATAACAGAGTCTGTCTCCCACGATTCAACTATCAATTCTTATGAGATTAAGCAATAAAACTCAAAAGTCTGATAAAATGCAATATGTTTCTTTTTTGAGACAGAGTGTTGCTTTAAAAAAAAATTTGTATATAACTTAATACGTTATACTTTCTTTTACAAACAAAATATTCAACATATATAATTCTTAGAAGAGTTATAATTTTTCATAAATAATTATAATTTTTTGATATAAATATAAAGAGTTATAATTTTTCATACAAAATTATAATTTTTTAATTTAACTATAAAGAGTTATAATGTTTACGAAAAGATACGGCGTTTCTAAAAAATTATAAATTTTAAATTTAAAACATAATTAATTAACGTGCGAATTTAAATTTTTGTTATTCAAACCCATTTACACCGTCATAGTGTTCCTCCTACTGTAATTGCGTGAGACAAAGAGAGGAATGACATTGCAACCGCTCCACTGCTGAACCTACTCCCCACTGCCCCAAGAGCTGAAGCCTGAGCACGCAGCCTTAGAGGGAAGATTTCAGATGACAATACCCAACAAATGGGGCCAATTCCTACAGAGAAGAAAGTTACATTCCCGCGAACTGATAAGATTGCCAATTCAATCGCAACTCGCCGGTTTCCTATAAATGTTAGTAAGGCTCAGAGTAAGCAAGCAAATAGTCATGCCGATTGTACTTACATAAAGCAAAGGTTTCCTACCCACTTTGTCAATGAGAAATATAGCTATCAAGATGAACACAGTTTTGGTAAACCCAACAGCTACGGTTGCAGCAAGACGTTCGTCATTGCTTTT
>JAVXUL010000006.1:4159849-4171896 GCA_035590515.1 Trichilia minutiflora | reverse complement strand
AATAAGTTATGATGAAGTGGTAAAGATGTCATTTTTATTAAGAAGCTCAAATTGTTAACTATAGATTACTATATCTATTATTTTTATAAATATAGCATCTGTACTTTCTATAAAATCCCTTTCAGAATGATAAAATCGATAACCCCTCCCATTTTCAACATAACCAATAAATTTGCATTCCAATATTTTAATACTAATCTTATCCTTTAGAGGCTTAAGAATAAGAACATGAACTTTACATCTCTAAACTTTTACTTTGTTAAATCAGGTTTTGTTCTTATCCATAACTCATATGGAGTTAATAATTTTGCTTTTGTGTGAACTCTATTTAGGATATATACTACTATGAATAATGCTTCTCCTAAAAAATATAAAGACATTTTTTAGTAAAAGATCATCGATCTTATCATATCTAATAAAGTTCGACTTTTTTTCTACTATACCATTTTATCATTGACTATAAGGCATTGTATAAATATACCTTATACCATTGTCTTTACAAAAATTATCAAAAGCTTTATATTCTTCATCTCGATCATTATTTAAAGTTTCTTTGATCGAGAAACTCAATTGAGTTTCTACTTTCTTTTTATATTCTTTGAATTTTTTTCAAAGCTTTTGATTTATGGTTTAGAAAATATATATGCCCATATCTAGAATAATTATCAATAAAAATGATAAAATACTCTATACATTTTTATTCTCATAGGTCCACATAAATCCGAATACACTACTTCAAGTAAATTTGAGGATTTTTAATGATTCGAGAAAAGTTTTCTTGTCATTTTTTCTTTAATATATAATTCACACATCTCAAAGTTATCCATATTCATTTGAAGAAGCATTCTTTTATTATATATTCTTAAAATTTTATTTATATTTATGTGACCTAATCTTAAATGTCAAAGTAAAGCATCATTAGAATTTAACACATAGACATAATCAAACGAAAAATTTTTATTCATTGTAGAACCAATTGAATACATATCATCCATTCTTTTGCTCTTTAACAGTATTAGATCATTTTTTCCTATGGTCAAAAATCCTGATTTAAATCTAATCTCAAACCTCTTTTTCTCTAAAATAGATATAGAGATCAAATTTCTTCTCATAGATGAAGCATATAACACATCTTTCAAAATAATAGTGATGTCTATAGATGAGATTTTACAATCTCCTATTCCTTGAATATTAACATAGGTATTATTATCTATGTATAACCGATGTTCTCCTAATACTTTTTCTTTAAAAGTAATAAATTGACTTTTGTCATTGTTCACATATCTAGTAGTACTAGAATCCATCCACCATTGATCTTGTGATTCAGTAATGAGTGCCTCTGAAACAATTAAAACAATCTCTTTTTTGTTTTTGATTTTATTCTTATATTTGGACATTGAGCTTTGAAATGACTAATATCCCTATATATAAAACACTCGTTTTGCTTTTGCTTTTTATTTTTCATTTAGGCTTCCATAATCTTTTCTTTTGTTTGGAAGTTCTCTCTTTGAATTTTCTTTTTCACTTTGAGTACTTTCTGCCAAGAGAAAGTTGTTAGAGTTATTCTCCTCCTTCCTTCTGTTCATCCTAACCTTTTCAACTGCCAATATTATAGGCAATATTGTCATAAATAAATTAGTTAGTCCATATATTATTGAGGTCATAATATGATCCCATGCCCTTCATAGACTATTTAGAAGGACCGACGCCTATATCTTATCAGATATTTTATGATCAGTATTTAAAAGATCTTTTGCTAGTAACTTCATCTTTATAATATGATCTACTATACTATCATTCTCATTCATATGAAGGATATTAAATTAAGCTAATCTTAATTGTGTATATATATATCAATCAGATTTTGGCCCCTATTTACTATCTAATACATCAATAATTTTTTTAACAGTATTATAATCTTCATATAAAAGAATCAAATCATCTTGCATGTTATTAAGAATCGTTGCCTTCACTAATTCATTATCTTCTTCCCATTTATTTAAGGTTGTAGTTTCTGTAGGTTTTCTTTCTTAATAACATACAATATTTTCTCATGTGTCAATAAATAATAAATTATTCTTTTTTATATATTATAATTAATATTATTTAACCTTTCTATCTTTACTAAATCTATAATACTTTTACTAACCATAATATATAAAAAACAATACAAATTAATAAATAAAATTGTGTAAATTTTTAACTCATAGTGGATTAGATTACAATAACCTAATCTTATACTCGTTCAAATGTGATCACAAATATGACTTCTTAGAATTCTTTTCCTTGCTTTGTTCAGAAGTTGTAATGATCTGCTTTTCTTAAACAACTACTGCGTGTATACGGTCTTTGAAGCTTTAAGTATCATTGTAAATCGTAATGGTTTTGGTCCTCGAATCTGTCTTGAAGTACTTATTTCTTGTACATATAAATTAGAAATAGTAAAACTAATCATTCTTCGATGTGTTGGTAAGTTGAGGTAGTTTAAAGCTAATATTTTTCTATGTTGTATCCTTGTTCTTTCACAAATTTCTGAATTTTGAGTTCTAAAATCAAAATTCTAAGGTCACAGATCAATCCGACACGTCGAAAAACCTTAGAATTTCAAATTTTAGCTGAATTTGAACTGATTTATACCCTGAATAGGGCTTGAGAAGTTTGGATGGTTCAACCAGACCGCAAATGGGTCAAATCGAGTGGCTTGGTTAGACCGGGCCGAGTGAATCAAGTCAATAATAGTTGAGTCAGACTGAGTTGATTTAGGATTGGACCATACCGAATCTAGGTCAAAGAAAATTAGGTTGGATCGAATTGGGCTAGACTTGAGCCAAACCAAATCGCCAATGATTGGATCAGAGCGTATAGCATACGCTCCTTGTGTGTGGTCCCTACATATCTTCAACCTTTAGGTATGTGTATTGCACGCGCCTGATGGTTTTCGATTTTATAAATTTTTCGATTGTTTTCGACATCAATTTTCAGCGAAATGGGTACCATTGGATTCGTCTCGAAGAGTAAATCACTTCTATGCTAAGAAAAACTCAAAACGAACATAAAATTTCGTCCAACAATGAAGAAGAACTTTCTGCCCTTTTTGGCCCTCTCTTTCTCTCGATCCAAGCTTTGATACCATTGTAAGCCTGCAAAATTATCATCGTGAGACTGGTGGGTGTAAATAGAGACGCTCAATAACTAAGGCAAAATATATTTAAAACAATGAACAAAATTTGCTTTATTCTCTCTCTAGACTTTGCGAGGATTTCAATTGCTTTTCCATGGTCTAAGACCGGCTTTATATAGCCTATCAAAATGGTAGTTATTTCTTGGGCAAATGTACGGCTTAGTTTGGACATGATGCTTTATCAAACAAATATATCCATATGAACCACTGCATTTTTTGGTTATGAACAATTGCGTCCTTCTAGTAACCATTGTATCCCTACATGCCACTATCACATTGATCATATATTAACAGTTTCATGTCTGTATGGTAGCATCAGTTTACATGTTAGATGATCTTTGAATGTTGCATTGATTATTGCATGTGAATTTGATGGTTTTCCAGGAAAAATGTAACGGGTTTTCCACGAAAGTTATTGGCCTCATCACATGCAAGTTTGGTGATCTATCTGCTGTCATGTAGGTTTGATTAGTTTGAACAAAAATTTCTCCCAGATTTTCCAAAGCATGATGAATTGATGGTCATTCAGAGTGGAGCTTGCCGGTTTTCTATTCTTCTTTTATTTATTAATTTTCTAACTGAACCCATCTTCAAATCCCATTTTCATGGACTTACCGAATGTGTCCCTTATTATGGTGTAGCATTTCACGGAGGATGCACATAGCCAAGTAATTTTCTCTTGATTTCTCTTTCTGCAATTTGTCTCCAGCCAGCCTGCCATGTGATTTCATGCTCTTTCACTTTAAATAGGTCCATATGGGGAGAAGAAATACATTTTTCAATAGTTCAATTGTCTCCATATTTGTAGTTATTGCCATTTACTTGTAAACAACACTGGCAAAGGAATCACATATTAAATAGATTTAGAGCCAAAGAGAGAAATCATTATCGCAGAAGTTTCAAGGTCATACAATAAATCGAAAACAACAATATATGAACTTTGAGAAGTTTCTTTCCATGTCTCAGCTTAATGTTGTATAAATAACTGCCAAATCTTCCAAGCTCCACTGTCTGCGCCAGTAGACATATAAGATACGGGAATGGAGGAGCATGTATGTATTACATATTCCTGTCACCATGGCATTAAGATCAACAGCAAAAGTACAGATGATTTATAAAAGAATAATTTGTATGACCATGACCGGGAGGAAAATGACTTGTAAAAGAATAATCGACATTGCAAACTGTAGCTAGGCCTCGCAATAAATGTGAATAAATGTGTGACTCCCTTTTGATGACAATTTCAGAATTACAAACACTTGTATACCCTGTCTGAATTTCTGTAGTTTAGCAATCTTGAATGCCACCAACTATTTTTCCTGTACTAGATGCTCTACGTCTCCCAATTCTACTTCTCCCCCTTGCCATTCTTTCTCACTTTGAAAAAGCATTTCAATTTGCTCCAAAGACTTCCCCTTTGTTTCGGGGACACATGTGTAGACGAAAGCAACCGAAAGAGCTGAAATCAGTGAGAAGATGAAGAATGTTCCTCCTACTGTAATTGTGTGACACAAAGAGAGGAAGGACATTGCAACTGCACCACTGCTCAACCTACTCCCCACAGCCCCAAGAGCTGAAGCCTGTGCACGCAGCCTTAGAGGGAAGATTTCAGATGACAATACCCAACAAATGGGGCCAATTCCTACAGAGAAGAAAGCTACATTCCCGCAAACTGATAAGATTGCCAATCCAATCCCAACTTGTCCGCTTCCCATAAACGTTAGAGTAAGGCTCAGTGTAAGCAGGCAAACAGTCATGCCAATTGTACTTACATAAAGCAAAGGTTTTCTACCCACTTTGTCAATGAGACATATAGCTATCAAGATGAACACAGTTTTGGTAAACCCAACAGCAACAGTTGCAGCAAGAAGTTCATCATTGCCTTTAATACCAGCGTCTTGAAAAATAGTCGGGCTATAATAAACTGTTGCATCAATACCAGTAATCTGTTGGAAGCATTGAATTCCACAACCTGTAATCAGCATTCTTCTAACACCAGGCGAAGGATATAAGATTTCACGCCACACAGCTTTAGCTTCATAATTGTCAGCATTAGCAATCCCAGCAGCTACTTGTATTTCTGCCAGTCTTTCCTCCACCTCTTTTTCACTCTCATTTGTCTTTGAAAGCACTAATCGAGCTTCATCAACTCTGTGTTGCACCATCAGCCACCTTGGAGATTCAGGGATCACGAACAAGGCCAACCCAATAAAGACCGATGGAAGGATTCCCACCCCAAGCATGATCCTCCAGTTTATATGAGTAGGAAGTCCTGAAAAGGCATAATTTGAGATATATCCAAGAAGAATTCCTAGATTTATGAAAATTTCGGGAAAGGAAGTAAGTGATCCTCGAGAAATGGAGGGTGCTATCTCTGCTATATATACAGGTGCAATCATAACCCCAAAGCCTATCCCCACACCAGCCAATAGTCTGCCAATCATCAGTACAGCAAACGAAGGAGCAAGAGCCATAACAGCTGCACCTGTCTGAAAGACGATTGCTGCAAGGCCTATTGTCCATTTTCTACCAAGGACGTCTGATGTCTTACCCCCAGCTAAACTACCCAAAAGTGAAATTATGCTTAAAATTCCAACAAGTACTTCTTGCTGCACCTCAGATATATGCAGATCCTGCTTAATGAATATAATTGCTCCACTCATTACACCCACATCTGCAGAGTTATTGCAAACACTGTAAATTAAGAATCCAGCTAACAAAATGAATTTTGCAATTGCCTATTTTCCCAAGAAATATAAACTAAACTAAGCAGTGCAAGGAGATTTTTGATTCGGTAAATGAAGTTTGATAACTCGTCCATTTTCCACTCTTTCCACATGGGACCTCTTTACTCAAAGGGTACATTTTGATAAGAGTACGAAATCCATTCTCTTCGTCCATTTGTAATCTATTTAAAACAATTGTAAAGAAACATAATTAGATACATAAATTGCCTCTGTGGCATATCCTGGCCTAACAGGTTAATGATGTTTTAATGGAAAAACATACACCTTTAAGCATTAATCTAAAATTATTACAAAAAGGTAGGTAAATAAATTGCTATTAAGGGTTATATAAGAGGTGCATCTTATCAAATATCGAGATACTTTAACAGAATAATTTGTCTTCAAACACCAAGTTGAGGTGGCAACCAAGAATGATCTAACACATTTTTTAACCCAATCTAGTATTACTGCCCTCCAATTTTATTTTAAAATGTCTACAATAAACAATGGAGATTCCATGATTACCATCATTGGCAATGCTCAGCATTGCTTTGTATAATAAATCTGTCCATGTGTAACGTCTTGCAAGCCCAAAACTGGTACAAAATTAAGAGAATACAACTCAAAAAGAGAGACGGAGAAGATGTACCATAACCAAGGAGCACAGAGTTTAGAGACGCAAAGACTGCACAAGCAACCACATATTTCTTCGTGTTACCGTTCTTAAAACCCGGCTCTTGCTGTTGGCTTTGAGTCAACGAATTATCTTCCTCATAGCCATGAGCATCCATCCTCCTGTACTTGTTACCATTTTCCTGCACACCCATTTCTTCTTCCCAAATAAAATGTTGTCTTATCTATGTATAATCATGAACCTAAAGAGGCTTAAATACGTATGCGTTGAGTTCTCTTAACCGAGCAATCTGGTGAAGAAAAAACAGGCAAAGTTTGTGCTCCTCTGTTCTGTTTTTCCTGAGACGAAAAAAGTATTGTTTCGCTTGCCGAGATCTGGAGAGGGAGAGCGTACAAAACAATAGAGGCAATGGTGGGTCCAACGGTCCCACATAAACTCATATCTGTATTCTACAATTCGCTTCAATGAAGAAGGAAATATACCAAACGGTAAATTGAGATTGGACGAGTCTCCGCCGCGCCGTTTGATGTTGACTTTTAGTCATTTAGAGCGTGGTTTTGACTCTTGACTCCGGCCAGATGGGATTATATATTACGTAGCTGACGGAACTAACGGTGAACGCGTTAGTCGTTACTCTGCCGGCTAAGCGATGGTGACCGTTGATTTCCTACCGTACGTGAGTAATCGGCTCGGACAAAATGTAATTTAATTTACCCAATTTCTCTGATCTTATTTTGCAAAGAGAATAATTGATGGATATTATTTTCAGTCGGAGCAAATGCGAGCAGATTTTGCATTTAATTTGTCACCCTAATTTATTATGTGAAAAAACAATGTTATCGAGTTTGATAGCATACCAAAATTGATGTACCAATTTGAACTATGATGATAATTACACCTATCTATCTATCTATGATCTTCAAGCATGTAGTTAAGTTGTAGTGGTACACAAGATTACAACTTAAAATATTTTGTGTTTGATTATTTAATATATTTTGTTCTCTTTCTCTCTCTCTCTCTCTCTCTCTCTCTCTCTCTATAATATTAATTTTGATATTTAATCTCTCCCTAATTATCTTATGCTCTCTACACTAAATTAAGAAGTAAGGGACTTTTTTCTTAACCATTTTTATTGTAAATTTCTTATAGTTTAAAAAAATATTTCATAAGTCTTTTTTATTTTTTTAAATTGCTTTCTAAGCTTTCTCTACACTTAATTAAGAGACTAAAGATATTTTATTTATTATATTTTATTATCCCTTTTATTGAACTTGAGTTGGGTGATGCATTTTTGTTCTTCTAATTTATGGTGTAATAATTATTAATGGATTTTTAAGGTTACATTAGAATCCTATTAAAAAATTTCTTAACTAATTATGGATCATGTGCTTTTAGAATTGTCAAAAATAGGATAGGACACTCGATTGGATGACAGTTATTGTAAGGGTTTGAGTTACTGTATTTAATATTTTGAGTTTGAATCTTTATAAATGTTTGATTGATGTGTTAAAGTGAATGTTTCGGTTTATTTTTATACTTGGTATCATTACGAGTAATTTTTATATATGCGTTTAATGATTAAAGATAGGATCATATAATCTACGATTATAGACTTTATGAAAGTGAATATTTATCCCCGTATGTGACTTAACGGTATATTGATAACTAAGTATAGAAGTTTCTTTTTAAAAAAAAAATGGCTAGGGTGAAATAAGAATATTTCAAAAATGGAATGAAATCTTTATTGATAAATATTGGGCTTTAACTGAAGTCCATAACAAAATTGAAGGGGCTTGGGCTACAATTTATCCGTTCCAAGACAAATCTTAGCGATCAGTGTGCACCAAGTCCATTGTGTTAAGAACTGGCGTGTAATTAAAATGTTAGTGAAGTGCGTTTAGCATAAAGCCATTCTGTGTTGTTTTGCTCTGTGAACCGCCATGGTCGCACGTGCGAGGCTCCCGACTGCAAAGGATTTCTCCTGGTCCGGGACTCAACGCTATAAAAGGATCTTCTTTCTCTCATTTTCTGCTGGACTTCTTTTCCGGAAATTTTTTTACCCATTTTATCATCCACAAAATAATGACCGCGGATACTCTACCCCTCCAAAACGGCGTCGTTGTACCGAAAGCTGATCTGACCGCTACTAACGCTAACGCTAATTTCACCACCGCCAAGAAGTCCAAAGAGAGCGAACGGCGTCGTCGCAGACGCAAGCAGAAGAAGAACAATAAGGCCTCCCATCAATCGCCGGAATCCAATACCGAAGCCGACCATGAAACCGAAGACGATGAAGCGAAGGAAAACGCGGATCCTCAAACACAGGTCGGGTTTCAGTTTTATGTATTTTTCCTTTCTATTAGCAAGGTAGTTATCTTTAGGAGAAGTCATTTTTGATAAGTAATAATAAGATGTCTAAGCTGGAAGTTAGAGCATTTGCCTTTTATTGAAATGATTAGAACTGTAGGGATTATATTGGATTTAATTCTAATTCATTAAGAAGATAATAAGAATAAAAGTACAAAGAGTAGGAAGCATTGAAGTGATATGTGGTATTAGTTAAATAATTGGTTAGTGTGGTCATGGGATTTTGGTTCCTAGAGCACAGAAGCAAATAATTTTTCAGAAATCATAAATAACATTGTTGAGACGATGATTTGGGGAATTTTGGTGATTAGCAAATGTTCAGTGACTAAAACGTGATTAAGTCTGGGAACTATAAATTTGGAAGTTGCATTAATTTGTTTTTTCGAGCTTTCTCGTTTTATGTTACCTTGTCACTTGACTTGTCTATGTGAATATGGTTACGAAATATTCGTTTATTTTCTTGTTTTGAATACATAATAACTATCGTTTTTGTCTTTTTGAAATCATTTTTTAGGTTGTTGAGCAAGTTTATGTTGAGTATGTCCCTGAAAAGCCTGAGTTAGATGCTGATGTTGATGACGAATTTAGAAAGATTTTTGAGAAATTTAGTTTTCAAGACACTGCTGGTTCTGAGGTAAATGAGAGAACTTTAGTTGACTGTTGGCGTTGTTGAATATTCTTTTTGTTGATTTTTGTGTCATCTGGAACTGATTTGATTTGTATTTCTATAGGAGAATGATAAAAAGGATGAGTCTACGCAAAATGCAGACTCAAAGAAGAAGGCTGACTCTGATTCAGACGAGGAAGAGCAGGATAACCAACAAAAAGAAAAAGGCCTTTCAAACAAGAAGAAAAAGGTTTTGCTGCTTCATTGATGTATTTTATTTTTTATAATGTTGATGTGATTGTATGACTGTTTTATACTTTATGATTGTTATGATTTCTTATTGCCGTTGTTGGCATGAGAATGTGACAGAATATGCATACATATTTTTTTTGCAGCTTCAACGACGGATGAAGATTGCTGAACTGAAACAGATCTGCTCAAGGCCTGATGTTGTTGAGGTACTGATGAGTGATTATTTTCTTAATAATTTGATTTGGCTTGTATGAACTTTTTCTCTATTTTTTGGTATTTTAATATGGTTTATACATCACTAACTTAGAGCTGTATGTGCTCAATAATGTTAATATTTATCAAGAATTAAGTACAAAGATAAAGATGTCTTTGTGGGTAGATATGGCCTTTAAAAAATGGAAAGCTTCTGTTGGTTGATTTTGTTTTGTAGAATCTTTGTGTGGCCTTTTGTTTATGTCTCTATCTCTCCAATATATGTGTGTACACATATCGTAAATAATTAGTATAGTTTTAGTTTCTGCCACCCCAGTATTGGATTTCCCTTCCACTTCTCTAAATGTTTTCCGATCAATGTGTTTTCAGTGTCCTACAAAAGAAGAATGAAGATAAAAATGTGCTAAAACCCAATATTATGTAATCAGATTGACATTGGTTTTAGCATTTTTTTTGTCACTCTTACTTCTGTCATTTATTTTCTGTACCACCTGCAAATTTTGATAACTGTTCTCTTATATTTCATTGATTTTCTCTACAAATTTATTTATATATTTGTTTTTTATTCAGGTGTGGGATGCAACTGCAGCAGACCCTAAGTTGCTGGTCTTTTTGAAGGCTTATCGAAATACTGTCCCTGTGCCAAGGCATTGGTGTCAGAAGAGGAAATTTTTACAGGTCAGTAATTCTGTTAATATTGACTAAGACTGTTAAAAGCTGGATGCATGATTGATGGATATAATCAACATGAGAGATTTAGGGCAGAGGTGAGGAAAGATCAAGTTGATAAAATTTCCCTTATATGTATATATGTGGTTCTTGCAGGGTTGCGGCTGTGTCAACCATGGAGCCTGGACTTGTATGTCTTTTGCAAAGAGAACCCTTGGATGATTTCTATTTATATATATATTTGTTAATGTTGGTTGGGATATAGATATTTATATATCTGATGCTACGGGAAATTTTCTAGCTGAATAGTGTATTTTTGCATGATAAATTAAGAAATTTTTTAACTGTTGAGGATCTAATTAATTTGCTTTGAATTTCAGATGTCTTTCCATTGTGCCTAATGCTCAGCATAGATTCATCTAAGATTTTATTGCTTTTGAAGTGATTAAGTTGGGTGAAGCAGTATTTGTACTTTTTATATGTGGAATTACTTGTATCTCATAGGATTTTGGATTTCTTTTTCCCATTTTATTTGTAGGGGAAACGTGGAATTGAGAAACAACCATTTCAGCTGCCAGATTTCATTGCTGCAACGGGAATTGAGAAAATTAGACAGGTGACTTCAGTTAATTTGTTCTGTATAGTAGGAAGCTTGTTTATTTTTTGCTCCAGTTTTTTGTGCTGTTTTTTTTTTAGTATTATGTGTTCTTTTAGTAGTTAGTTAGGAAAACTTCATTTTTCCTGTTGGTGTTGTACCTTTTCCTTAAATGCTAGATAACCTTTGAGGGATTGCAAAAAGAGGTGGAATCCATCTTGGATTTGTTATGCTTTGTCTTTCATTCTCTTTTGAGTTCAAATTTCGATATTCAGACTTTAATACCATATTCACACACTAGATTGGTGCATTCTTAGCTTTTCTGTTGTTGTTAGGTGTTACTTGTTGTCTCTTTTTACCTGGTGTTTTGTGCTATATTTAATTTGGTTCACTGCAGTTCCTTCTTTGAGGGCTTCCTTTCAATTCTTGTCACTGATATGCATGATTGTGCTTGCTGCTAGTAGATGATTTCGTCTTTTTCAATGCAGGCTTACATTGAGAAAGAGGACAGTAAGAAGTTGAAACAAAAGCAACGTGAGAGAATGCAGCCGAAGATGGGGAAGATGGATATAGATTATCAGGTTTATCCTGTTCCTTACTTGTGTTTAGAATTTTATTTTTAGTGTGTACCTTCTTTTTATATATCCCTTACATGCTTGCTCTACGTGAAATATTCTGTGAAATGACAATTGCCATTTTTTTACTAAGTTTGTGTGTTCTTTCTGATAGGTTCTCCATGATGCATTTTTCAAATATCAGACAAAGCCGAAGCTGACAACTCATGGTGATTTGTATCATGAAGG
>JAVXUL010000006.1:4119256-4133040 GCA_035590515.1 Trichilia minutiflora | reverse complement strand
TTCTGCTGCTACAGTACTAAGAGTACTGTAGCTACAGTGATCTCGGATACTGTAGCGGCAGAATTCAAAATTTGATGGTTTTTTTGGTAATTCACTATTTTTTAGGTTATATTTGATTGAAACTATGAACAGTGATTAAATTTGATTTTAGGTTATGAACAGTGATCAGATTTGGTTATTTCCCTTATAAAAATACCTTAATCATAATATTATTAATTATATTAAATAAAGAAAAATAAGAACAATATAATAGAATTTTATATAAAGTTATATCCTTTAATCATTTTGCTCTTTGTATTTTTTTATGGGCATATCAATTAACTCTCCTATCCTCTTATAGTCTTTGTCTTTTGAATAACCAATAAAAAAAATTTAACCATCCATGGGTGTGTCTTGATGACAATGACACACACTAAATATGTGATCTAAACTCTTTTTATTGTGTTTGATCCCGTATATGAGTCTTGAATGTGTTAATATGAATAAAACAAGAATTTCTAACGGTGGTATGCATAAGAAAACTCCGGGATTTTTTTCGCCTTGTTCAAGTATCGCCTGATTATATTTGATATGGATTTGTTAACTGAAAAAGTAATTGTGCAACGCTGCATTGAATTTATTCGTGACTTAAACTGAATAGGGTAGAATTTTCTCATTATAAAAAAATAAATAAATAAAAAAAATAAAAAAAATGGCGTTCAACTTCTTCAACATCACATGGATTGAAAATATTCAAATTTTCATCTTATTTTTTGTAAATTTCAACAACGTCTCTTCAATGAAAATTTCAAACTTGTTAAACTCATAAAAAAAAATTGAAATGAAATTTGTCACGTTTTTTCAATAGAACCCCTTCTCAATTTGAATAGCTTACCACTTGTCATTTTATAAAAATACGTATTGAGAATACATACTAAACTAAATTTAGGAAATAAAAATAAGTATCCAAACATTTCCTGTGCCCGTAGGCCCGGGGCATTTTAATTTAGTTTTAATTTAATTTAATTTTATTAAATTTGCAAAATAAATATTTAACATTAAATATAAGGAAGATTTGTTAAAATTTATTTGTATATATTTTAAGTATTATAAAATAAATACATTTTTTAATCTATTTTTCTTAACAGAGATTTTCCACAAGTGTCTGTCAATTTACGAAATTTTAGAATTATATGTCCATGTTTAATTTCTCAATACTTTAGGTGTATATGTCGAATCCTATTGATTATAGTAATATAGTTAATAAATAAAAATATTTATACGTGCTTTTAATATATTTTATTCTTTTTTGAATTAATGGGTAGTTTGCTTATTTAGACGGTGTTTGGATCTCTAGTTATTTGAAAGATCAGAACCAGTGCCAATGTCATATAAATTCAATGAAACGGCTGAAAAAAACGTCCCGTTTTCGAAACAAAATTGCAACGGCATCGTTTAGTAGTTTTGGTTGGGAACTGGAAGGATTCAAATGAAAATAAAACGGGTTGTTTTCGTTTTTAAAATAAGATTTTTCGAACAATTAATCGAACAGAAACAAGTGACCGGGGATATTTATTAATGAGCTTGATCAGATGCAAAGCAATCACTTTAAATATCTTGAAATTTTTATAACAAGTTAAAAGGAAATGCTTAGTGATTCTAAGGTTTCAGAGAGAATTTCCAGCAGCTTAACGGCGAGGAATGTCTATCAACGGTGTTGTGATCGTGCAGCTGAGGTATGTCCTTCCCTTATGCATTATGATTCGTTTTATGCTTTAATTTTGAAGTGTATCTAAAATTGTGTATTATTTTTCATAATGTTGTTTTTCTTTTTACTTGATTTAATGGTGCTCAGCTGATCATGATAAAGGGGAAAGATTATTGAATTTTGTTCAGTTGACACGGGATTGATATTAGATTATTGAAGAGTAGATTTGGTTGTGCTAAATGAATGGCTTTCTGTAAACTGAATCGATTTTCTTTTCCTTCTTGGATAAGCAATTTATAATCTCGGTTATAAGTCGTAAGAGAATAGTAAAAATAGACAAAAATACTTTTCAAGGTTAAGGGAAAGAAACAAGTGCTTGGAGTGCTTTCTATAGAAGAAATTGTTTGACAAGTGCTTTGTCGAGAAACAAAAATGCTTTCAAATGTTTTGGCGGAATACACTTTCACTCGAATGCGCTTTTAATGAAAAGATCCTCAAATGTACCATAATGCTTGGCATGAATGGAGATGCCAAGGGGAATTCAGTGCAATTCTCTGTGTCAACAGATTTTTTTGTCCTAATTTTTTTTTCTACAGGTTTTTTTCTTAACTTAGTGACAGAATACCGTATACACCAGAAGATTTTCATGCTAAATAGTCAGGCCAGAGAAAAGATGACGTATTGGAGAATAACATAATCAACCTTGTCACACTAAAATAAGAAAAAATCTGAAATTTAATGACCAAATACCATCATATGTTTTTTTTTTCTGAGAAAATCAAAGCAGATATGAAATTTACAAGATCATCCCTTAAGCGTCAACAAAATATGTATTACGAACTTACATGGTGATGCTTGAGTTTAGCTTTCGTGTTTCCAGAAGAGCAATCTGGAAGCAGATCTAGATCCTACTTCTTCTAAAATTGACAAAAGTAGCATTAACAAAACCTCTCAAAAATGATGCTGTAATGCAATTAATTGTCACAGATTTCTGTTATTATACATGTACTTAAATTGTGCTGTTCATTTTCAAGAATTAAAGATAAAATAATCATTGATTTTGAGGATCAGTCTCAATTTCATGAGCCAATTCTCTGGTCAGGTTATCAGCTCGATCATCATGTCCCCCAGCAAAATTATAAACCCGATATGCAAACTGAAAAGCTTTCCAAAGCATTTTAACAGATTGTTTTTTCTGTCCTTCAGCTTTGGTTCCACTTCCTTCTGCTACTTTTGCTTCCCTACTCTCCTGAATCAATTTGAAGACAACATAATTAAAGTCAGCAGCTTTCTGCTGGGATCCTCAAACTTTAATTTGTACAAAGCAATGATCTTCTTGAAACAAATTATATTTCAGCTACCTTTAATGCCAACTCCATGCAGTTTGATGAAACATCCACCATTAGTTCTTTGACTTTAATAATGATATTGAAGTCGAAATGAATATTATGACTTTGAAATTTCTTGGATTCCTCATCTTTTGTTCTCTCCAACGCTTCGATTTCTCCTTTGATCTACACGTTTTACTTTTTGCTTAGTTAACTAGTTAATAATGAAAATGCAGGGATGAATGAAGGATAAATCTCATTTGTTTATGATTGAGATACCAAAACTTACCTTGTTAAAGTAACGTTCAACCTTGTCAAGGAGCTGGCCCATAGGAGCCACTATATTCCAATTCTGTAATTCAGTTGACATTGCATCTAACTTTGAGTATAGTGCAGCTGCTGTTCTTAATGTTTCCAACTTTTTTGAAGGGAAGCCTTCAAACCTTGCTAGCACCTGCATAGCAAATCATTGCAGGTTATCCTCAGAAAAATGAGACAGTGCTTATCAATAAAATTAAGGTAACAAGCTAATATCTTATTGACCTGAGATTCATCAGTTAATTTCTCAAGAATTGATTCCACATGTTTCTGGAACCTGAGCAGCTCAGCCATGTCTTTTGTCCGGAAAGTACTAATGGAAGATTTCAATTCTGTAATGGAATTAGCATGTTTTTCAACATCTTCTTCGATTTTTTGGAAGTATGCTGACCTGAGAGATACATGTAAAGAACATTTTGACTTATTATAAAGTCTGTTACATCATTGAAACACAAATTCATTTACGTGGATACTATATACAATGGAATCAATTAAAAGTATACCTCTTTGTCATCTCTGCTAGTGCATCAGCCATTCCTTGCTTTCCACCAGCCGGAGTCCCGGCCCCCAAACTCTTTCTCCCAGTGGATGATTTACTTAGATCATTTCCTTCCACCTTCCCTTTGAGAAGTCTATACAAACTACCTATTTGATTTGATCTCTTCAATCTAGTAGCTTTCTTGTGGTGCAAAGACCTTGCTGCACCAAGTGCAGGAGGTGGAGGGGGAGCTCCATTTGCAAGTGGCATTGGTGGTGGTGGTGGCAGTGCTGATCCTTTTTGAGGCACCATGGGTGGTGGAGGAGGTGGTGCAGCTCCTATTGTTCCAGGCAGTGGTGGCAGCGCTGTTGCTGCTGTAGTTCTCATCTTTCCAGGTGGTGGGGGTGGCAGTGGTCTTGTTGCTGTAACTTTTTGCTGCACCATGGGCGAAGGTGGAGGTGGAGGTGGAGGTGAAGGTTGTGGAGCTGGTATATTTGGCTGCAACATGGGAGTAGGAACAGGAGGTGGAGGTGGAGGGGGCGGAGCTACTATATTTGGCTGCAACAGAGGAGTAGGAAGAGGAGGAGGTTGAGGCGGAGGGGGTGGAGCTCCTACATTTGGCTGCAACATTGGTGGTGGTGGCAGTGGAGGAGGTGATGGTACTGATGCTACATTTGGAGACAAATCAGGATCCGATGATGAAAGCAATAACACTTCTGTGGGAGTTAGTGATGAATTCTTTGGTTTTTGAATTTCGGTACTGTTATTTGTCATTTTCTCAAGAGGTTCTACCTTTATCACTTGTGAATTGCTCTTTGCATCTTGCATTTTTCCCTTATTTGTCATTTCCTCAAGAGGTTCTGCATTTTTCACTTGTGAATTGCTCTTTTCATCTTGCATTTGTTTCTCAATTATATTGTACTTTCGGCACAAAGTACCAGAATCCTGTATTCCTACTTGTGGAAGCATATGGAAGGAGAGGCGCTTTACATCAATGGGGTTCAGTTTCCCCACCGCCTGAACTCTGAAAGACATCAGAAGAGGTGAGGTATAAGATGCACTTCGATACTCTCCTGTCTTCATAAACTCTGGAAGTACTGAGGTTGGGGTAGCTGGAGAAGCACAGACAGAGCTGTTGCAACTCTCCGAATACAACTCCATTATTTTTCCAAATTGGCTACCTTGTGAACTACAAGATTTCTTCTCATCGTCTTCATCCATCACATCAAACTTTTCTCTTCCTATTTTTATCAGGGAATCTAATATTGCCAGAATAATTTCAACTACAACATAAGAAAAAACAAAATTAGCTACTTTAGTTAAGAAGTTCAAAATGATTAGAATCCATTTTGATGCTGAAATTCTCAATACCATTTAGTTCAAGTTTGCTGTTGTCCTCATTGCCTTGTATATCACATTGAAATATGTCCATCGAATTCATTGTCCATGAATCTTCAATTGATTTCAACGTCTTGCAGAAGTTGGCTAGAACCTGTTTGGGGATTTGTTTGAGAGTATTAATTCTGTATCCACGATGTTATTGTAGAAGTAAATCAGTATTATGCTTGAATTCTTGCTGAATTGGTAACCTGATCTATGGATGATCCCTTCATTCCTGATGTTTGAATGGCTGGAGTAATATTAGGGTACAGATTTTGCAGATCTTTAATTGTTCTCATCACCAGCTGCAAGGAGACAAAAATGCAAGAAAATTCAACAAACACCCATAAACACTTCAGAATATTCATGATAGCTTTTATCAGCTTAGCTGCGTGGAGGTGGAAAATATTACCTTATCTATTGACATTGAGCTATCAGAAGGAGGTAAGTCAGTGATATCTCTGAATTGCATGATCTTCTTTTTAAGTTTTGTCATCAAAATTAAATTGTCAGCAGATCCACATGATTTATCTTTCTTCAATCCTTTTACTTCCTTCTGTTTCCTGGTTTTGTAAGATCCTTTAACCTTATCCAGCAGATGTTTACTTCCCTGTCAAGATTGCTTGTCAATACCAAATGGCTATACGTATGCCCCGATCTTTTTTTATCAGAACTCAATTCATCATGCTTCAAAAACAACATTATGATGATGCCGACTGGTACATGCTTTTGTTTTATAGAACTAACCGAGAGAAACCAAAAAAAAACTATACAGGAAAACATAATAAATCAAGGAATGAAATGTTGTTTGTAGAATTAAAATGAAGCAAGGGAAACACTATTGAAATATATGATATTTTCCTTGGAAGCCTACAATCCCATGTGCAACGTTCTTGGTTATCAAGAAGCAGGAGAAGATTGAATATAAATGTAAACGGATTGCTGAAAAATGATCTAGCAGATGACATATCTCACGTTATTGTGAGCAACGGTCCTATGTGGTCTTATCTGGTTAATTCATGGCTACAAATGTATTCATGAGATGCACATAATAATTTTGCATGTGCAATTGTGTTCCATAATATAAGCAATGTCCCCCCATCAAAACATTTCCGATGGGTTGCCACTATAAGAAAGGAGGAAAAATGAGAACAACCATTTCTGTGGGTTAGATTTGTACCTCAAATTTGCTGTGCTTTCGACCAAACAACAATGGAGTCAAACCACAAAATCTTGGTGCTGCCATAGTTTAGATCTGTAATGCCCAGTCTCTATATGTTTTCTAGGAATTTCTCCTTTTTTCTTTTTCTTTTTTTTTTTGTTTTTTTATTGTAAATAAAAGTTGTAGCGCTGCGTATGTGAAGAGAAATTCTGAAAACTTATCTGCAACAAACAAAAAGAGGCGGATATAAAATTCAATAGGAATATATGCTTGCTCAGAAATACAATTACATGCAGAGCATTCAGCTTATAAAAATTCCTAATTGTTCAAAAAAAATTTTGTCCATAGCATCGCTGGAACTTTCTCTTTGACAGAGAGAAGCCAAAGGGGTAAACAGAAGCAAGGATATTTTAAGGGTAGCAGAAGCACGTCCAGAATTGGAGTTCCTGTCTCGTTGCCGTTAGTTCGTTGGATTTCTGGTTTAGTGTCTGCAATATTTTTGGGCAAGTTCCCAACTGCTTACTAATCCAATCCTTAATTATAGGGCTAATCTTAGCGTATAACAGCTTATCTCTTCTGTAAGAAGGGTTGGCTGATTGATTTCTATTGCCTGTCACGGTAACCAAATTTTCAAGAATTTTTCTTACATATATCTATATTTTTGGCTAAAATTTAAGATCGATTCAACTGGGATCTGAATTTGTCTAATCTTCACTTATAAAAAAATAAGTCTTTAGTTATTCGGAATAAATTGCATAATATTTGAATAATAATTAAGTAAATAAGAAAATGTTACATTGACAACAGTTTAGATAGATAGATAGACAGATATCTTCTTTTTGGTGGTGGCGGTATTTTCAAAGTTCGAAATGGTAACTCTGATGTTTTCTTGTAAGTAAATTAATCTTCTGAATCTGCAAGGCTGTATGTTTTATTCAAACAATTATGCAAGCTATTTTGATTTTGTCCAACCATTCCCAAAACATGGGCTGAAATATTATTAATTACAGACCATGATTTAAAAAAATGGCCGACAATATAATTTAATCAGCATAAATTTGATTATGGCAGGCATGCTAAGAACAAAAGATTTAAGTATTCTTTTGGATATAAAACAGCCCAGCTTAAATGATCAAATCCTGAAAGGGATGGTATTCTCCCATGGAACCCCCTCACAAACAACAATCTCGTTTCCTCATTTTATTTGCTGTTTCTATTTTTCACTGGGTTCTACCTACAGGATACAGTGTCACTACTAAAGAAATGTAGTAATTGTTTTGTTTCTTTTCAAATTTAGAAGTATTAGATGTTATGAATAACATCGTGCGTACGCCCATTAAAGATCTGTTCCTGTTCAAAGATTGTGCCTGTGTGACATAATACAAAAGACATACAGCCCATCAGATATAACGTAACGAATAATAGGCCACTCCGGATCTACTTTATTTTATTTTTAGTTATTGCAAAATAACACAAGAAATATACCCTTTGACACCATCAAATTACAACAAAGTAGAAAATAAATTAGGAAAAGACATGAACAAATATCTAAGCAATAACTATACAAAATGTTGGAGCAGGAGCACATTGCACACAAAAGGAACAAATCTTAAGAAGCAGGACTCTTGCAATCAAATGGAGATGAATGAGTAATCAACAATACCGGTCACCTTTGAGCCATTTTCTTATGTAGCCTTGATTTTCAGGGAATCATTCCTATTTGTCTCTCGACCGACAGAATGGTTCTTGTCATACTTAACCGGAGATTTCACTGTTTTACTTTGTAATGGTGATTTCTTGGATGCACCTGGAGCAAGACCATTAGCTGCAGTTCTCTCGGCAATTCTCTTTTGTCGTTGAATCACTAGTTCTTCCATCTTTTTCCGAATCTCTTCTTCCTGGTTACAAGCATGTTTTATGAAGGTATAAAGGAATTCAAAATGGTAAAGGATAAGAAAGAAAAATAAAAAAAATTACATTATGCATCTAAATACTAATCTCTACCTTCTCCAACTTGCTCTTCTGAACCGTAGGCCTGCTGACAAGAGAAGGTTTCCTAGTCTTAGAAATGAGTTCAGGTTTGCTCTTCCCTACTGATCCACGGGGAACTTTAGACTTTACTGCTTTTCCTTGATCTTTTGCAGCATGAACTTCATTATTTTTGACAACGTCATCATTGGATTTTGAAGGAAGTTTATCTTCAGCACCTGAGCATCTGTTATTAGCTTCTTCAAGTGACACATCAATTCCATAATCCATACTCCAAGAATCATTGACAGATTGATATTGGGATTCTCTTTCAAGCACCATACAAAGGTCATCAGTTTTATATACTTCATGCTTATCCTGTGAATCATTAGTAGCACCATTTCTGGGGCTAGTAGCTGAAGTGAGGTCAACAACCATGCTTATATCTGTTTTCCATGGGGAATTATATAGATCTTCAGTTGCTGATCGATCCTGTATCATGAAGGAATCGTCAATAAGTATGTCTTTCTTGTGTTTCTCAGGGGTGAACTGATTGCCTGCTAACATACAGTCAACATCAAAATGTTCATTGATTACTTTCTCATTTTCTGGTTTTCCAGTGTGATTGGCAATGAACCAATCAACTCCCTTTGCTGTCTTAATTGTGGATGATTCAGCAACACAAGTAGATACAATATCCCCAAGGTCGTAACCTGATTCTTCTGATCTCAATGAAAATAACGAATCCGCATCCATGCAATCCCTTCTTCTCAAGACTGAATGAAAGTTCTCTCCATTTTCAAAATCTTCCAATTTAACTCTACCTTCATTTCCTCCCACCCTCTCAGTCACCACTAAGGAATCTGTAGCAATCTGTTGCTTCAGAACTTTTTCTGACTCCAGGTCCACAGCAGGGCTGATTGTGGAAGAAATTCCACCTTCAGAACTTCTTATTATTAAATGTTCTTCTTGAACGTCCACAGGGTGAGGTGTTTCAGCCTTGTTTACAGTTGCTTCCTCATCTCTCATGAGAAGTTTCTGAAAAGCATCCCAGTGATCATTTCCCTTTCCTTTCTTATAAGAATCTGCAATGGAGTTATCATCATAATCTGGGTCACTGGGATCATTCGATGATCCATTAGCAATATGGAGGCCCTTGTCAGAATCTATTTTTTTATGGTTTGCCTTCCTGGATTTCTTCAATAGTCCAACCGCATCATCTACCTTCTTCTTGAGGGACTCTTCATCAATGAAGTCGTCCTCTTTTAAAGTAGATTCATCAGAGCCTCCACCGTTTTTCCTCTTAGGAGTGATGTAATTAATATTACGAATGACAACAGTTTTGGAGGGTTTCTTCCCATGTTTTCTCTTGGATGGATGATCTGTTGAAGAATACTTCTTCTCTTGCTGTATGGTTGAATCAGAGTCACTCCCCGAGTCAGAATCACTGGATTCAGTTTGTCCATCTTCCCCTGAGCATTCAGAATCTCTTTTCTTATGAAATTTATCCTTCTTTCCCGAAGATAACTTTTTGTTCCTGTAATAATTGGCTTCCTGATGTAGACCAAGGTCAGATTCTTTCATATTGGGAAGCCACTGCATATTACCTGCACAGTGAGGATGCATAGGAGGAAAAGGAAATCCTTGGTATGGAGGCATTTGATGAATAGGGCCTTGAAAACCATACATATACGAAGGCAACTGGGTTTGCCATGATATTGGAACCTGAACTTTTGCCACATTATCATCTGCACATTAGGTTCTTTGATATTAGCGGATAGACAAGTGTTTATACACATATTTTTTATGGTTAGCTACTGCAAGTAGAAGCTAATGCACATGCCAATTTCAGAAATTCTAGTCAAGAAAACAATACTTTTGTCACAATTATACATGTGCCATCTGAATGAATTGCATGTGCCTTGCCTGCCTTCCAGTGCATACAATGATTGGGCAAGGACGAAGAAGAATAGAAACTATGTAAAATACCTTTTTTACTGTCTGAACTTCCATTACTTGCTGTGGAGTCAGACTTTGACATGTCCAAGGATTCATTTGGACCAAGATTATTGGTAAAATTTTGCAGAACATTCTGATTAGGGATACTGGTTTCATTTGTAAGTACAATGCCAGATGTTCCTGGAAATGACAGTTCTGCTGGGGAGTATGCCTCCATTGCCGCTAATTCTTCTATCCAAAGACCATCTCCAAGCTTTTTATTGCATAATTCCTTGAAATTTATGCATGCTTCCCTACACATAATTAACATATGATTTTAAGACTAAAGCTGGCCCAATATTTGAAAACTTGCACAACTTTTACCACTATGAGATAAAAGAACCACAAGTCCAATTCTTCTATGAAAAAGAAAAGAAAAAGTATTGCTAGGACAGTATACTACTACAAGGACCTGAAAAGATGGATGGTGACTCCCATTTAATTATTACTGCTTATTTATCATTTTTATCTTGCATAAATTGAAGTTTAATCGCCAGGTTCAGACCTTAACCGTGAAGCTCCATATGCATCTGCAAAGGAAATGAGATCATCTATGTTGTCCATATCAAAACCAGTAACAAGACCACGGGCAAAAGCCATTGCTTGCTCTCTACGCAGCAGAGCTCGTCGAGTTTCCAAGAGGCGCTGAAGTTGAATCCTTGCCATTCAAACAACTGAACAATCAATGATAACGATACTTGATGGACTAGGTGTAAAGCAGCTTATTCAACAATAAATCACTTAAAAGATTATATGAATTACTTGGAGTTCTCTTCTTGTACAGAATCACTGTCTCTCTCAGGTTCACCACTCTGCTGGACGAAACACCAAAAATGAAATATGAATTTGTGGCAACAATACCTCTAGTTTATAAATGTTGTGGATAAATGGAATACCTTAGTGGACTTGGTTGATTTCCTTGAATTACCACCAGTAACTGAACCATTTCCTGATCGAACAAAGTTAATTTAAAATCAAAATATATCAAAGGTGCACAGGTCTATAATGATAAGTAAAGCAATTCAGAAAAAAAAAGAAGCAAATTTAGGTAACGATGGATTTAAGTGCTGAGCACACCTTGCTCCATTTGCCCAGGTACATTACTGTTTGACAATTCATTAGCTTGAATTGATAACTCGATCTGGACAATTTCTTTTTCAATAGTGACGAATCTCTCAAGCACTGCTGGTGTGCTAACAAAGCGCACAAATCTGTAGAAATTAAAGGGGTAAACATCGGTTGGAATTTATACTGAGCTCCTTCTTTAAATCCAAGCCTTGAGCTGAATAAATGTTCAATTTCAGTCAAGATAAGCTTTCTTCTTTAAATTCTATACACAATCAACTAAACTAGATTAGCTCCCGGGGGGCGTAGGCTAACGGTTTAACAACATTCTCCCTTGAGTTGGCCACCACGGTTCAGAACGAGGGGGGGAGTGGGGGTGGGTTTAATTAAAAAAATAAAATAAAATAAATTAATTGACACTGTAAATTATATCGTAGGTTTGTTTTCTAACATAATTTTTTTGCAAATTCAAGGAATATATGCAAATTATGAGGAATATGGAGAAGCAATTTGGGTAATTTCAAAATAATACGCAGACATATAAATTCAATACATTCACAAAATGTATGCTATGGAAAGATTCAAGAATTAGTCAAAAGTTTAGAAACATTTGGCAACAATGAAAATGTTCCCAAAAAATTTAGCATCTTTCATATGAAATTCATGAAGAAAGGAGAAATACAATCTAGAAGAACGTCGCATTACCTCTCAAATGTAGCTTTGGTGAACCAGGGAGCACCATGGCTTGGTGGACGAAGAGTAATGGAGTATCCACCTTTAGAAATCTCATCTCTTGCAAATTTAAGATGAGAAATGAACGGTTCAAAGAGGCCAGAAGCCAATTTCTCACTATCCCGTCCAAAGAACAGCAAAAGTTCAAATCTTTACACAACAAACAAACAACCAAAAAAAAGCCAAGTATTAATTGAAGTGTCATAAAGAGTGAAACCATAACTCAAAAAGAACAACACTCTTCCCAACATACCTTGTCCGAGTTGGCGTAAGTTGAAAGAGTGCATAATCTAATCGAGCTGCTGAGTCCATTGAAACAGAGAAACAAAGAAACCTCTAAGGAATCAGAAATATGGCATGATCTGAGTTTGTGAAAGTTGAGGTTTGCTTGAACAATAAACAAGGAATAAGATGAAAGTAAACTGTTAGCTTAAGTTGAAGATGTTGTGGGAGCGTGGTGTGTCATTTTGAGTATTGTCTTGTGGTTGAAGAAACCGATGCTGAACTGGACATAGAAATGAATCAAGAGTTCAACTGCCCAAGCCAGCCAGAGATGATGAGGATTTGCACATGCTTTTCCATTGAGCATGTGGATATTTGGCCCATGTACCCCCATATGATGCGGACGTCCCTTTTTAGTTCCACGTCAAGCTAAAGGTCTTACATATCACAGATTCACAGATGGAGTTACGTGATTTTGATCTTGAAATTGTGACCATGGGGTAGTTAATGAGTCATTTTTTTGGTGGTTGTCTTTGATTTTTTTCACTACTTAAATGATTTATTATTATCATTATTGTTTATTTAATCCGCAAATACTAACATTTGCCGATTGTCATCTTCCACCCATGATTATTTTTTCTTCTTGGACACAAATTTTAATACTAATGGGTAAAAGAGAGAATTTCACACCGACAAATATATAATATCATTTGTTACATGTACATCTAAATTTTCATGAGTTTATATACATAATTATTTTAAAATTAATTAGTTATAAAAATATTTGAGAAAATTCCAAGCAAAATGTTAAAATACATCTCATTGTTTCATTGAATGAGCATATTAAAATTACATAACGAAAAATTTTTCTTAGGAGAAAATCTTTCAATTGGTACAAGTAAAACTGTTTGAGTAGTTCAATGAAAATAAAGGAGATATTACTTGGCCTTTTAATTGTGAAGTAGATAAAAAACAGAGAAGTAGTGATTGCAGTCTTAGATTGTTGCCATCATTGTCATCCTAATAAATTTTGGCCAAAAGAGCTGCCACAATTAGACCAAATAAAGAGAAATACCCATCTCTTCACTTTTAGGAGCCACATGAACTGTTTAGCTGTTCTACTCTTGAAGTATGTCTGAAATTGTTAATTTGTACTTAAAATATATTGAGGAATATCAATTTTTTTTTTGATAGAAATTATTTATATTCTAACTTTTATTTTATAATAATAATTATGAAGTAAAAAGTAAAAGTAATTATGACTAAGATTTTTTATTTTGATTCGTTTATTAATCATATTAAAAAATTTTAATCCAAATTCGATTATTAGTATAACACAATACGATTGGATCATTAATTTAATTTAATTTATTCAATTTATTTAATTAATTAATATAAAATTTAATCTATTTAATTAATTATTTATTTAAATATAAATTAAATATC
>JAVXUL010000006.1:4072192-4084615 GCA_035590515.1 Trichilia minutiflora | reverse complement strand
TTTCTTTTCGAAACCCTAGCTCCTCTTTTTGATTTCTACGCTTCTACCGTCAAATTGAAGCTTTCGGGGAGTTAGACGTGAGGAATGTTGATGATAGGCGATGAAAAATCGAGGATTCGATAAAATATGGTGAAGACTTAGTGAGAGAGGGAGAGAATGACATGCGGGAGGAGGAGAGGAGAAGCGGAGGGAAATGAGAGAGAAAATGGGCCCTCAGCCCTTTTTATAAACACGAGGGCAAAATTATCATTTTGTCCTTAAGATTTTTAAAGAAGAAGCTTTTAGAAAAGGACAAAAATTATTATTTCACGTCGATTCAACTGAACGAACCATGGTTCGTTCGAATGAATCCTTCGATGTCCCAAAAGTTAGGGGACTTCTAATTTATCGGTCAAACAAAATTCTCTTCATTTGAACGAACCAATACTTCGTTTAAACGAATAACTTATTCGATCAAACGAAGTTCTATTCGATTGAACGAGTCTATTCGTTTGAACGAATAAAATATCATAAATTTTTCAGAGAGTCACCAAAATATCGATCGAATAAATCATCCTATTCGATTGAACGAACTCGTCAAAAATAGAGAATTTCATTTGAGTCCTCCCTAAATTTAAAAAATATCATTGGGGTCTCTGCGTTTACAATTTTAAAACTCTATCTTAACCAACTCAAATTCTCAAAATAAATATACAGTCGTAATGGCGTGTCAACTACATATAATGCGAGCACAATTATATGCACAGTAAAAGTATAAAATTATCGATATGTCCTTGAGATCTAGGCACGGGGCTCACAACTAACATCTAACAATGTGTCATAGCTCTTGAATCACAATAAGTAACTCTTCGTCGAAACTTGCTTAAAATTTTGACCAAGAAAAAATTAATTAATTAATATATTGAATATATATAAATATACTAAGTGTCAAAATAATATCCATATAAATTCTAACACTTGTCCAATTCTTTAACCATTAAAAAATTTTATATTTAGACATATTAATATATATTTTGAATTTTTATAAATTCAAAATTATGATATATTTACCATAATACCCTTGATCACCATGTATACATAAGGGTAAAATTATAACTTTTTAAAATTAAACATTTTAATTTAGAATTTATTATTTTTAATTAAAATTTTATTTTAATATATTTGATAATCACAATTATCAAATTTAAATATATAATTTATAATAAATTACACATTTATATTATATAGGGGTAAAATAGTTATTTTACACTAAATTTATAATTTAATATAGTTTTTACTATTTCACCTTAAAATCATATTTTAACATGTTTGATAATCAATATTATCATTTTGGATCATGTAATTTACATTAAATTACTATATGATATTAATATATTAATTCTTTAACTCTTTAAAGAATAATAAATACATATAACGATTATACATATTCATGTCGGTATTTCAAGTATCATGAGGTCATTAGCCCTCTCTTGATAATATTTTATCTTCTCCTTCTTTATGAGAACTCTTAGAGAATTGAGTGCACCGTGAAGGTTCATCGTGACTCAGCTGTGAGTTAATGTCGAACACTTCAACTCTGAACAATTCGATCTCGAATATTTTGATACTCAACGACTATGGTTAGTGTCTAACTATGCGCCATAGTTTCTAAGTCACGATGAAGAAGTGTTTTTATCAAACCTCCAATGATTGCACATAACATGTGGGTAATATCCCTTCGTTGTTATATCTTGATCGAGTTAGGGTTTATGGTCTGTCAAAATCCTAATCTCGATGTCTATACGAATCATCGATCATATGTCATGATTGCTCTGGTCAGAGACTTAAAATTCGGACATCATATCGATATTTATTTAGGAACTCAACTCAGATAGAGTCAATAAAAACTCTCAGTCTATAGTGTGGAGTCAACGGCTCCCATCTTAACTGTCAACTGAACACCTATATGAATAAGTATACCCAAACTGGCTTTTTGTATAAGGTGTGATTAGTCCTGCACGTATGCACTATATAAAATATATCCATCCATGCAGAGTTCGATTCTAAACGTCTCAAGTCTAAGGATTATATCCCACACTATTGTAATCTATTGACAAATCATTGACTACATGCATACTATATGATTTGTCAACATATAGCCTAGTTTAATAAATAGTTCACCAACTATATATCCCTACTAATGCGCTTATGACAATATCCATATTATCAATCTACTTAAATCATCATATGATATCATTAGGTGATAACTAATATGCTTACTATATGATGTAGTTGCCCAATCTATATCACGTACGTAAGGAATAATTTGATAATTTTATTTAATAATTAAACGAAAATATCTGGACAATTCACATATATTTATTATATATGAGCATGTTAATATAAAGGAAACAATTAATGTATGTGAATAAAAAACAATTCTTTCATTAATAAACAAAAGTTTATATAAAATCACTAGCCCTGAAATCGATAACACGAATGGTTTCTAGGGACAGAAAGGTGCTATGCAAGTTTAATATGTCAAATGAAAAAAAAAAATTGAGTTCTTTTGATGGCTCATGTTAAACTTTCGAAAGAACAATGCCTAAAGACAAATGAGAAGAAGGAAGAAATGGGGAAAATACCATACTTTAGTGTTATTAGGAGTATCGTATATGGGATGATGTGCACTAGGCCAGATTGAGCCTATGGAGTGAGTTTGGGTAACAGGTTTATCAGTAATCCTAGGCTTGAGAACTAGAACACTGTAAAGTGGTTGCTCAAGGAATTTAGATTATTTTTTAATATATGGAAAAGGTGTTGAGAAGTCAAATTTATTGAAGGGATTTGTTGGTGTAAATTATGCTTGAGGTCTTTAATTGGTTATATCTTTTAAGTTCAAAGGGTGAATTATAAATTGAAAAGTATCTTTATAGCATATGGTTGCTCTTTCAACCATTGAGACTAAATATATCGTAGTTATAGAAGCTGTGAAAGAGGCTTTGTAGTTGTAAGGCATCATAACAGAGTTTAAGATAAAAGTTTCAATTGCTGAATTGTTTTGTGACATCCTAAGTGTAATTCAGCTGGCTAAATATCAAGTTTATCATGAAAGAATTAAGCATATAGATATCAAATTGCATTTCATAAAGGATGTCCTAGCTAAGGGAGAAGTGAAGCTTTTGAAAGTGCATATTGTGGCAGATGCATTAACCAAATCAGTTCGTGTTAGTAAATTTCATTTTTTAAGGAGATGATGAACTTAGAAGGAGGTTCTGATGGATTTGCTGTGATTATTGGTGTAGACTTTTAGGATCGTTATAGTTCTAGAAGTGTTGTATATGAAAAGGTGGCAGACGGTTGAGTACAGGAACCTAAAAGATGCTTGTAAGAAATGGAAAGCCGTTTTAAGACTGTAAAATTGTTAAATAAAAGTGGAGAATTGTGGAGTCTGTGATTTATCGACTTTACAATTTTGTACAGTGAAACTATTATCAGTAAGCATGTAGATAATTGAAGCCCAGAAATCACTTACGAGTTAGTTGGAAAAGTTAGGGCTATCTTTGTAAAAATGAAAAGATTGGTTAGTTATCTGACTGCTGATAATACTCGATAGTTGTTGAGGGCTGCACACACTGAATTCATTTTTGAATAAGATTTTCTGAAAGCTTTCCTCTAAAATAAGCTTTCAGTTTTCTTATTTCTTTCTCGTTTTTCTCTTCTTGTTTTCTTTAAGAAGCTTTCTTTGAAGATAGTTCCGTGTGCTTGCTGGTTTTTTAGTTGTCTGCAACGTTGTTGCTGTTTTTAATTCTGTACAATGACGTTGTTGGAGTTTTTAATCCTCCACAATCACGTTTTTGTGTTTGTTTTTAATCCTGCAGAATTTTGTTAATTTCGAAAGAACAATCACGTTCCTGGTTCAACAGTATGATTGAGACAGAGAGATTGAAATATTCAAATACTAATAAAATCCCTAAATTATGTGCCGACATAACTACTATTATTTTCCTTGACGTTTTGATCTCTCTCACATAGACGAAGCAAACTGTTAGATTATTGTTGATTATTTTCAAACCAATAATCAAACAATAACTATTTTTTCTGCAAAATTAATAATATAAAGGAGATAAAAGAAGCAAAAGACAAATGGACTCCACGAAATTTACGTGATTTGGTCTTAAAATTTACGTCCATGGATCAAACGCTCTCAGTGATCTCTATGATCAATAATCTCTCCATTACAAAAAAATTTAACTCTTTTCCATACGTTTTAACCCTATTATAAGGTTATAATCATACAATATTATTTTTAAAATATAGAATATTTTTCTAAATCTTAGTAATTTAAAACCATATCAATTTCTCTAACTTGAATCTTATTTAAATTACAACTTTCTTAAACGATATAAATTAGGTCTACTTAACTATGATAAATGATAGTTAAATGGATTGAATCGGTTTGATATGTAAATAATAAATATATAACACGATTCAATTTATTACAAAAATTATATCATATTAAAAAATTAGATTTATAAATCAAGTTCAATGTAAACAGTAAGAAATTATGTCAAACTTAATTTAATTTATAAATAATATTAAATATATTATTAAAATAATAATAATAATTAAAATAATATATTATTATTAAATTTATTTTTTTTTTCATAATTTTGATTCGCGAACTTGGATCATAAACTCATAAATTTGGTCCAATATAATCCTTATAAATCGTGTTTCATAGAAAGGTAAAATGGAGATTTTATGAACTAATATATTAGATTAGATTCACCTAATTTTTGTTGACTTAATTATCTTTCTATATTTATTCACTTATTTTCCGTAAACATCCTTGGAATGATTGATGGTATCCTCGAGATCCTCGTGATCGTGGTCCTTCGCGCCAACTCCACGTTAATTGCATTGCGAGTTCTTAACGTAAGAACATCGTATGAGTATGACATATGTGTCGTATATCATTCCATGCACAAACAAAAAAATTCTTGAGGTGCAAAATGCCAGCTGCTCTTCTGAAACAAAATATTCTTGAGGTACATATCCTTCCACGTAGAAACACAAAGCGTTTTTTGCAATAGAAACACAAAATCCAATTCACATTCATAGTCAAAATACTAATACTTGTCTTGTTTTTAATGCTTATAAAAGTCAGCACGAGTCATAAAAATGCCTACTTATTTTTCTCGAGTGAAATCTGTTAACAATCACATAAGGTGTTATGGACGTACAATTTTCAACCAATTGGACCTGTCAGAGCAACTTGCGTCAATTATTTTGAATGCTCACTCATGCATGACCAATTATTCAAAAAGGGTCTCATGTTAAGTCACGTAATATTATATTTCATTGAAGCATTATTCACGTTTGCGAAACTAGAATTTGTATTATAAATAGGATCAATCACTCGAGCATAATGCAAAGCAAAAGAATCAAGGAGCAGAGATTATATTCTTAGTTGTTAGTTTTCAATTAACCATGGAATTTTCACAGATTTCAATTCAAGCATTAGTTAAAGAGATAAAAAGAGGGATGTTTTCAAACAATGATCCCTATTTGTTTGTTTCGCCTTCTGCTTATGATACTGCATGGTTAGCCATGATTCCGGATTCTGATCGACCCGATCAACCC
Organism: Trichilia minutiflora; assembly: GCA_035590515.1. Taxonomy (NCBI): domain Eukaryota; kingdom Viridiplantae; phylum Streptophyta; class Magnoliopsida; order Sapindales; family Meliaceae; genus Trichilia; species Trichilia minutiflora. Next base: position 4,078,990 of record JAVXUL010000006.1, on the reverse strand, counting down.
ATGTTCGAGAATTGCTTGAATTGGGTGCTTAACAACCAGAACACAGATGGCTGTTGGGGAGAGCTCGATGGCCATGGAAGGCCAACCATTGAGTCTCTTCCTGCAACCCTTGCAAGCATTACTGTCCTCAAACGCTGGAATTCTGGAAAAATTCATATCCAAAAAGGTATCATATATACACTTATTAGTATTAGTATATACGTATAACGATATTTATATATACAGTTACTTTTTTACATAAGATTTTCTCTATAACTAGTAGCGAAAGTAAAGTTAGAACTGAAAACCTTAAAAGTTCGATGCATGTCTTTGGATCAGTGGTCACGTAATAGCCTAACGCTAGTTCATTGTACAATTTTAAAAAAAAATGTCATGCATATTTCCTACCATACGGGGACTTTAAATTTGTAATATTTATGTCAAAATAGTTTTCAAATACTTACTTTGACAACTTATTATATAGTAATTTAGTATCTTAAAACAGTCTCACTGCGTCCACAGCAGAATGTAAATTAAAAGTCGACGTTAAAGCTAACACACATTAGTTTGCAGGGGTTACTTTTAACTGACAGGCATTTATTTCCAATTTGCAGGATTAGAATTTCTTCATGCAAATTATGAAAAGCTTCTTGGAGAAAATTATGAGCGAAGTTCCCGTCGGTTCGCCATTGTTTTCCCTGCAATGATTGAACTTGCACGTAGAGTTGGTCTAGAGATAGTTTTTCCAGACCGATCAAAGGAAGGAGTGAAGGATATATTCCGCCAACGACAACAAATTGTTCAAAGGTAGCTTTTCTGATATCAATTTTAAACCTTCAATCATTTCACCAGCTGTGAAGAAAGTTGATTTTATGACGAATTGATTGTACTCATTATTTTTTGCAGTGAAGAGCTTGTTGACTCGAACCATTGTCCACCTCTATTAGCATATCTTGAAGCGTTGCTTCCATCGTATAATATAAACGAAGATCACATAGTTAAGCACTTGAGTGGTGACGGCTCTTTATTCCACTCTCCCTCCGCCACAGCACGTGCATTCATGGCCACCGGAAATGAAAAGTGCTTAGCTTACCTCCAATCTCTTGTTCAAAGATGTGCTAATGGAGGTAATCAGAGTTGTAGTTTGTAATATATCTGTTCAATTATTTTTTGATAATAATTAATTTTATATTGGTGGCAAGCTATTCCTCCTACATATCCCATAGATGAAGATCTAACGAAGCTTTGCTTCGTTAATCAATTGCAAAGGCTCGGGTTAGCTGATCATTTCAGCCAAGAGATTAGAGAAGTTTTGGCACATGTTTACTTGTAAGAATAACAATTGATGAAACTAAACTCACAATACTATACCATTTTGCATTTGAGAAACAAATTTTCCTTAAAAAGTTAACAATTAAGCCCGCATTTTTCAGGAACTACAAGAATGAAGAATCATCCGAAAAATCAATCAATTCAGCAGAAACGCAGTTGTACAAAGACTCTCTAGCATTTCAGCTCCTGCGGCTATATGGTTACAGGGTATCATCATGTACGCATATGGTCTCATAACATCTCTATTGTTTGCTTCTGAAACTGTTGTTGTATAACTTTACTAACCAATGTGCAACTGTTTTCCTTTTACAGGGATGTGTTGGTTTTTAAATAATAAGGAAATTCTAGACCATATTGAAAATAACCACGAATACTACTCAAGTGCGATGATTAACGTTTATAGGGCCACAGATCTTATGTTTGCAGATGAATATGAACTTAAAGAAGCAAGATCATTTGCTAGAAAATCACTTGAGAAAACTATATCTGCAGGAATTACCAGTGGTCCAGATGATTTTGAATTCACCTCTTTTCGGACGGTGGTAATCTCTACTATCTTATAGTTAAAAAATTAATAATCTTATAAATGAAATATTGAAAAATGAAAAATATTTTGTCAAAATGTGGTAATCCCTACTATCTTATAGTTAAAAAAATAATAATATTATAATTATAAATTCTTATACTAATTTTATTTATATAAATAGAAGTGATAATCCTATGCTATTCCATAAAATATCTATAATTAAATGATATGATTTCTAGGTTATAAGTTCGAATTCAAGGGATATAATTTCTTGTAAGAGTTTGAGGTAACTGAGAGTTTACTCGTCCTCTTTCAACTCAAAGAGATGTGTTATGATATTTCTACATATATATAAAAAAATATGTATTAATGAGATAATGGTATATTATTATCATATATCTTATATAATTTATTTTTATTTGTGATAATAATTACATTAATTTGTAAAAAGTTTTATGGGTAAAACTATTCAAATAAAAAATATTTTTTTGGTATTTCAAATTTGTTAATATAAGAACGTGACTTTTAAATCATATTAACATTAGATTCCCTTGAGTAAAAACTTAATTAAGCTTTTATACTTATATAAAAACAATCCTGAGGCTACTAAAATTGAAAAGAAAAAATAACACAAATCTTATTTAATAAATCTTTAATTATATATTAACATTCAAAAGATTAAGAAAAGTTTTGGGTCCATTTATATTATTGGATCAGATGGCTGTACAAGTGTTACACTATCAAATTTGATGATATAACACGCTTACAGTCATTGATCCCGTATGAAATAGACGCCTTTTCCAAATATTAGTCGCATTTGATGTATATTTTTCTCTTGTGTTTTAAGATTTATGCGGTGATAAATAAAGTGATTGAGTAGCGTACAAATGTCGGTAGGAACATACAAACTGCAGTCTCTTTATCTAATATGAGCAGACTGACTAATAGCTAGTGGACCACCACTACTGAGTACCAAAATAATTAATAGCTAGTGGACCACCATTTCTGTTGGCTACGTGCATCGATTAGTATGTGCCGTATTGTTCTGTTGACTTGGCTTGAGATGGAAATTAAATGTTTCGAAACCTGCTAAAACTAATAGTATAAGGTTTCCGACGACGGTCAGGATATTTGTTAAGAATTTTATGTTTAATAAATTATAATTTTTAATATATTAAAATTTATAAAAATATTTATTAATTATTATATTAAATATTAATATAAATAATAAATATAAAATATTAACAAATATCTTAAAATATTTGTTAATAAAATTCATAATTTAATTAAGAAGGATATTAACAATAATTATTGATGCAAAAACTCACTATTATTAATGCAACAGCCTTCGTACATTAATTAATTAATTAATTTTTGCCATTAAGATTTTACAAGAGATTATTAATTATGTCATGTAGATTCAGCATGAGTTGGATATTCCATGGTTTACTCGTCTGGAGCACCTCGAACATAGAATGTGGATCGAAGAAAAAGATATGAATGCTTTATGGATGGGAAAGAACCACTTTCACAGGCATGGAAACTAAGTTCTTTAAATATGAAATATCTTTTAAAATGTGGATTAATTGTTGTAAAATTATGTAATTATTTATCGTACGTGTTAACTGTGAAGGACAATTATCTTACAACAAATAATTTCTTCAAAACAGGTTATCACGCTCTTACAATGACAAACTATTGCAACTTGCGAGACAGAACTACGAGTTTAAACAGTTCATATACCAACATGAACTGAAGGAACTAAAGAGGTATTTTTGGAATCAGTATAAAATTTATCAATCTTTTGTGGTGAGAGTGTCTTATATTTTGTTAATGACTTGCTTGATTATAAAATGAGGTCTTGTTTATGTACGATAGGTGGTCTAAAGACAACGGTCTTGCTGACATGGGATTTGGTCGAGAGAAAACTACATATTGTTATTTTGCTATGGCTTCCAGCATTTCGCTGCCTTATGATTCTTACGTACGATTATTAGTTGCAAAGAGTGCAACACTTATTACTGTTGCTGATGATTTTTTCGACATGAGAGGTTCCTTGAATGAGTTGAGAAACCTCACTGATGCTGTTAGAAGGTATTCCCACTTTGCTTGTATCACATTAGGGAAAATTTTAGATAAAATCGGCATATTAATGTATATTATTGGTTTCTTGCTTTGATAGCACTGTTAGTATTTTGAAATATTATGAGGTTCTATGGCAAATGTTTAGATTTATCATGTATATGGTTAAGAGTGAGGAGGATACAAATGTCGTAGAAATTAAAGGTCTTGTTTAGAATTAGTTTTTATTTAGTATCAAAGTTTGTGTTTGATTATAACCGATTCTTTATCCACATATTCTAACTATTTTCTGAACTTTTCATAATTTTTTAATTTAGATGTTTTTCACCTAAATTTCTAGAATTATCTTTCAAAAGAAAATTAATTTTAGAGTAAAATTTTCCATATATATATATATATAATATAAGTAGGATATAATTTTTTTATCATTGAGAAAATCGTGATATTAAATATAAACTGTACCGGTGAATTTATATATGCAGATGGGATGATGAAGGCTTGACTGGTCATAGCAAGACTATCTTCAATGCTCTTGATAATCTCGTGAAAGAAGTTGCTGATAAACACCTTCAACAACAAGGAATCGATATAACCAATGATCTTCAAGATATTGTAAGTTTAAAAACTTCTAACTAATTAATATAAATATTGTTAATGCTCATATTCTTTGAGTATATGTAGTTTACATTGACTCAAAATGTGTTGGTTTTAATTTGGAAATTGTGTTTACTTGTCTGAAGTGGTATGAGACATTTGCTGCATGGCTAACGGAAGCAGAGTGGAGCAAAAGTGGGCATATTCCATCGACGGATGAATACCTTCAAACTGGAATGATATCTATTGCAACGCACACTCTGGTTCTTACAGCTTCATGTTTCTTGAATCCTAGCTTACCGAGTTACAAACTTAGGCCAGCACAATATGAGACAATAACCAAACTGCTCATGGTTATCTCTCGTTTGTTGAATGATACTCAAAGTTATGAGGTAATTAATGTCACATAAATTTCTTATTGAATCTTCAAAATGTAATACATTTCTTAATTCAAAGTTAATTAAAATTTCTTGATGACTTTACAGAAGGAAATGGCGGACGGAAAAATAAACTTTGCTTTGCTTTACTTGAAAGAAAATCCAGAAGGGGACATTGAAGATTCAGTTGCCTATGTGAGAGAGATATTAGCCAGGAAGGAGAAAGAGTTACTTAAACATGCTCTTATGGATGGCCTCAGTGATTTGCCAAAATCAAGCAAGCAACTCCACTTATCGTTTATGAAAGTGTTTCAGATGTTTTTTCACTCTTCCAATCGATATGATTCAGACACAGAAATGATTGATGACATTCAAAAGGCAATCTACATTCCTCTCAAGGTTAAAACCACAAATCCATTGAAGCCTCTTCCTCTAGATACCGCTACCCTTACCCTTTCCGTTTCTCTTCCTACTCATTTTGTATCAAAGAAGGTTTACCAAACAATCAGCAACTGTCACTTCGATTAATCCTTCAAACTTTACAGCAGAAGAAGGGTTACCGCACAGCAGGTTTCTGCGTCTATTTCAAGATCTGGGTATAATAAAAATATTGGTGTGCCACCAAATTTAGATTGAGTTTCATCTAATTATTTTCTCGTATCAGTGTATGCATTATTCCTACGCGGACCTGGACAGTGTGTTAATTTCTACTGTAATGTAGTTTGTAGTATTGGAGTACTAATAAAATTTTACGCTAATTTAAAGTCTTGCTCATCTTTCTTGTTCTTAACGTTTGCACAATATTTTGCATGGTAATATGCTACCAATGCTAACGATTTGAATTAAGGCTAATAATTACTTTGATCCAAGAAGGGTCGGTCGTCTGAACGTCAAGGCATTGATTGTTGTACTGTACCTTAATAAAAATTAGATGTAAACAGCATATGATGGATTACAGCCAGATGCAGCTGCAGTCAATGTGAATACACTTGTAACAAAGGGAAAATTAAGTTCCCTGATGTTGCCGTAAAAATTATTAAAAATAATTTTAAACAGTTAAAAGTTATTTTGGATGATTAGTAATTCTTTTTTAAAATTACTTCTATTAAAATTAGTTATTTTTAGCATATTTTAAAAAACGGAGAAAGAGGTGATTTTCAAAATATGATTTTAAGAAACAATTTTATCATTAATATAATTTCAAATATATTCAGTATAAATAATAAAAACTCTAAATTAATCTTAAACAATTTAATGAATTCTCTAATTAGAAAACAATATTATCAAACTTAAATAAGATTTTTTTTCTTTATTACTTATTTTCTTTTACGTTAATTTAGAATTACAATTCCTATACTTTAATTAACAACAATGTAGCAAAAATAACAGTAGCCTCCGACTGGAACACAACCAGCCCTAATTATAGGTTAAGAGTATACTGCACCGTTTTCTTTTTTAACTTACGAATATTTTATTAATTGTTTATAGAATAAAATTGATTTTATTTATGTTTATCTTTTTTTCTTAAATTTAATTTTTCTGCTTGTTTGAGAATATATTTAGAGTATTAGATGGTAAGAATAAAAAATTTCATTTAAATTGTCATTATTGTTAGTGGGAGAGCAGCAAAATAAAAATAAATAAATTAAAATCTAATACCTTAATTTTGAAAATAGTACAGTTTTGAACCACAATCTTTTTTCTCGTCTTATCTTTCAGTTATGATCACGACGAGTAGTTATCTAATAAAAAAAGAACCTTCTTTTTTATTTTAAAATAAATCTTTTACAAAAAACTCTCGTTACAAAAGAAAACACTTATCTTTATATAATATTTTGATCACCAATTTTAATAGGATTATAATATTTTTAAAAATAAATAAATAAAATTTTATCTTTCTCTTATAAA
>JAVXUL010000006.1:4039615-4062488 GCA_035590515.1 Trichilia minutiflora | reverse complement strand
TCTTTTTTTCTTTTGGTAGGGGGATCAAGCCACATGTAGTTCTTTTTTTGTGGGGGAGGGGGGGAGATGATGATTTTATAGGGAGATGGTGAGTTTACAGGCTAGGGTGGCAATCCCAAGGAGCCATAGGATGACTTTCATTAAATGGGTAGAGGTCACACTGTTAACTAAGCAGGTAATGTACTGTGCAGGCATCAAATCACCACCAACATAAAATCTATTGTAAAATATACCAGAATAAATATTAATACTATTTTTTGAAATAATAACCATATTATTATTAAATGAAATATAATATAATTGTTCATATAATTTAGATATAGAAATAAGGCTTCTAGTGAACTCCGGAACGAAATAAACATCTTTTAAAATAATGAACTTTTTATTTACATTCTAACATTTTTCACTACTAAAGCTAAGACAAAAGCACCATTGTCCACACTTAACATGAAGTCCCCATCAGATAGCTTTTTAGAAGAACTTTGTTTCTATTGGAAGTTTCAACAACATTTGTTTCTCCCTTCCTTTTTTTAAAAACAAATTTAAAGGTTTGAAGCTCATAAGAAATTATGTCAAGTTATATTTAACTTGTTCATAAAATAATTGCTTTTAAATTGAAGGAATTATGGACTTAAGCTTTCCAAAATCATGCCCACTTGGGTAACCTCATCAATAATTGAACCATTGATTTTAGTCTCATGTATCTTACTGATCATCATCAGCACATGCTCTCTGACTAGGGATCCTACTTTTATTTTTGCATTTATCACAATCTTTATTATTTCATACTTTACTTGATTTGATGGTTGGCCAAACATTTCTTGAAAATACTCCATTATCTCATAAACAGTTTCTTTGTTTTCAAATTTGGTCATCAGCACATCTGACATGCTGATTAATAAATAGCATTTAGCTTTATTGTTGGCTAGGATCCAGATTTTATATGCATCATGCACAGTCTTACTTGTATTTGCTATAGGTTCTTTAGAACATTCCTTTATGAGAACGAACTTATAATTCTCACAAATAAAAACCATATTCATGTTACTCTTCCACTTAACAAAGTTTTCTCTAGTCAATTTTCACTGGATAAAATAATAATTATAGAATTAGAGATTGTGCTGAAATTCATAACAATAAAGTATTTACTATTCATATATTCATGCATAAAATTCACAAGTATGCTTTCGTATAGTAAACATGATGATAAAATCATATGTCACTATTACCTCAATGATTTAAAAGACATATTATGCTGCCGTAAGGTAAGTCATAATACTTTATTAAATAAAGATCATTCCAATTAATAAATACATTAAATATCTCATATTTTACCATTTATTTATCACCGATTTATTTTATCAAAATATAATTAACATGTTTAATTATATTTTCATGAGTATAACCCATCATTTAGATTCTTAAAATTTATCCCAAAATTACTACCATAGGGTAAGGTAATATATCTTAAAAAATCATTATTCTTAAGATGTGGTACCTAATATTCTATTAAATTTTTTAATAAAATATTTTAGTAATATTTATGAATAATGCACCAAGAAAGATCCCAAAAAAGACTAGAGGGGTCACAAACGGTCCCACTTAAAACCCAATCTCTTTAGGTAAATTGACCGTTTTGACAGAAATTTTCTTAAACGTGCACTTCTTCAATTAAAATTACTTTAGTGTACTAAGAGTAATATCAATATTGATATTAACTTAAATGAATACTTTCCATAAAGAAGACAAAATTAAAGCATCTCTAAGTTCCATTTAAGTCTCATAATATTAATCAATGATGGAGATCGTGGGAGATCTTATATCCCTCTCCAACTCATTATTTCATATGTATTATTTATTTTATAAACATCTTGTGTTTATTAATTTACCAAAATTACTATATACATCTAAGCTATAATATAAACTTTTAATAAATATAAACTTTTAATAAATATAACTTCAATTAAATTATACATAATTAACATTTAATATATATATATTGTTGACATGCATGTTACAATGCTTGATTTTTTATGATAACAAAATAGATGATCAGAAGAAATAAAAGAGAAAGAAAATAGATCAAATCAAAATGGGAAGCTTTCAAGTTTTTATATATTATATAGCTATCTTGTAAAAATAATCAAGATTAAGCTCAATATTTGTCTTAAATATTTTTTTTCATAAAGAGGTCTCATAAGTTTTATATTTATTAGCTCTTTGGATTGAATGAGTTTTCAAAAACTTCTTTTTCGTTTAATCCTACAAAGCTTTAAATAAAAAATCTTGTTTTCTCAAAGAACCAAGTACTCGATCGAACGAAGTGGGCTTTCGTTCGAACAAAGTGGTTATTATTCATAAAATAGAGCACTTAGTTTTTATCGATTGAATGAATTGGGTATTTAGTTCGAATGAAGTAGCTTTTCTTTTTAAAATAGAACACTCTGATTTTATCGATCGAATGAGGTGGGTGGTTCCTTCGAATGAGTCGCTGTCTTTCTTGAAACAGAGAACCGTAATTTTATCGATCGAACAAAGTTAAATGTTCGTTCAAACAAAGTAATCATTTTGATCTAACGAAATCTATCCCTCGTTTGAATGAAGCAGAGGTATTTTATAACCATGAGTCAGAAGCCTATTCGATCGAACAAACCAATCCCTTTGATCAATAAATCGTCGTAGATTTAAAAAATAACGGCTAGTTGGATTGTGATTTGTTGGAGTTGGATTATATGGAATAAATAATTGGGAGTGTTTTTAAATGTTTTGATTTATAAATAGGTATTTTAGAAGCCTTATAAGCTCTTGATGTGTATTCGGGAGTGTAAAATAAATATCAAGAGTCTATAGCAATTGTCATGTATGAGTCTTATAGATCAAGGACATGATATGTTTACAGTGAGTTAGACATAAGCGTGTATAGAATTTTTTGAAAGTTTAACGACTGTGGATAATACCTAGTAATATACCATTGTCTAGAAATTCGATCAAGATAAAGTTAATGGTAACTCCCAATTCAATTTATTAAGACAACAGATCCTATATTGACCATCACTCGTATATATATATGAATAACACATAACCAAACTGACTTTATCATACAAGACATAATTAGTCTCGTACTTATACACTATATAAATTATACCTATTCATATAAGAGCCAATTGTGATGTCTCAGATCAGAGGATTATATCGCATACTAGTACAATCATATGATAAATCATTAATTACAATATTAACATGTAATTTATCGTTCTTTAGTCACATTCAAAAAATAATTCTCTAATTATTAATTTATATTAATACACTTGTGATATAACTTTCATTGTCAGCCACACTAAGATTATCTCATGATATTTATAAATACTTACTTTGTAATATTACTGTTCAGTCAATACCATGCTCATAGGAAACAGTTTTGATAATTTTATTTAACTCTTAAATGAATTATTTGAACACTTCATATACATACTTTATGCTATTGTATTAAGTGATAAATGAAGCAGCGTACATATGTAAATAAAAAATACTTTTTTATTTATTAATTAAAATATAAAAAGATCATATGTCCTAACCCACAATACGAATGATTTCTATAACATACACTAAATATGAAAGTAAATCAAGGATATCTACTAGGCATAATCAGTAATGGTGCTTTATAAAATGGCACTATCTCATGCATATACAAATGGCTAAAGTATCTAATAAAGATGTACTCCTATAGGTTTAAAAAGAGAAAACTTCATAAGTTATCCACAATCACCCAAATACTATCATGATCTTTGTCAGCATAAGGAACTCCGACCATAAAATCCATTGTAATTCTATTCAAGAATAGAAAATGATTAAAAGAATCCTCCAGGTCTCTTATGCTCAGCTTAAACTTCTTGATAAATTAAGCAATATGACCGAACTCACTATTCATCCTGGTCACTAGTAATGCTCTCACAAAGTTTGATACATCTTTGTATTACCAAAGTGCATGGCATAAGTTGAGCTGTGTGTTTCTTCCAAAATCTACTCGTAGTGTTTCAAATTTCAAGCATTGAACATTTAAATGTGAATTGCTTGATGTTTTAATTTCAAACAGAAAGAATAGCGAGAATTTTTCAGAATAAATAGTCCATTATATCGGATCTCATTTCACATGTCAGATAATTGGAAATTCATTTTAGTTCTTATCAATGAAGGACTTCAATTTTCTAGTGAAAACGAAACAAATATATCTGATTTCCCCCTCCATTTAGTACAGGAACAGCTCTTATGAACCATGTTATTTTCTAGTTTCACTATTTTTTGCAAGAAAAAAGACGCTGTATACTAAGAGTATAATCTTAGAAAACTACGCAGACAATCTTCTGTCGTCTACAGCTCATGCTTTATCTTACTGCCGGCAAAGATTCCCCTAGCAGAAAGGACGAAAAGAGTGCAAGCGAATGGCTTGGTTTGAAGCATGGAACTGCATGGCCTGCTCCTCTAACTGTTACAAATGTAAGCCCTGCATATTCTTGATACCACCCGCCAACCTGATGTATAATAATTCAAACGATTACCATTCTCTTGGTAAGTAAAAAGCTACATAATTTTGAAAAGCAATTCAAATTTAGTTATGGTGGCAAATTATACCTGCTTTTGGTGATACCAGGGCCTCCAAGCCTTAGTAATGGAAAGTCCCAAAGAATTTAAGCTGTATCTTGTGGATAATACAGAAACTCTTCCATCTGTGTCTCCACTGAACCAACCAACAGAAATAAGAACAACTAGCTTAATAAACATCAATGCAAACTTAAATCTCTACAAGTGATGTGAAACTAGCTAGCAGAGACAGATTAACCTGTAAATCCATATTCTAAGTCCTGCCTCGATAAGCTTGGTGTATATAGGAAGAACCGATGGATTAGAATCTTTCCATCCGTTAAATATACTCATACTGCAAAAATAAATAAATAAAAAATAACAGATTATGGAAATTGTTCAGTCAATCAGTGGCCCCGAGAAATTATATACAAAGAAGATGAGGGGGAGAGATGAATTACTTGCAGATGCTCCAGTTCCTCAACCGGTGCCCATCACTAACATGTAAAGCTTTCTGAACATCTGGTCTATTGTAGAAAGCTCTTGCATAATCATCCAGGCATGGATCATAACCACTCATTATCCTAGGAATCTGCAAAACACAATGTTATTACGATCATATTTATCTAAAAGATCGATGCCTTACTAATGTTTTAAACGCACAATATTTGCTTGTACCATATTGGGTGTGCGTTTCACCATAAGTTCCATTAATTTTTGATCTGAATCCATGGAATTATTAATGCAAACAGAGGTGTAGATGCTGTAGATATCGATCTCCTTGTACTGTTTGAGTACTTCATCTACCGCACCAGTGCAATCATCGTTGCTCCATGGATCACTGTTAGTAAAATCACAGCTTCTACTGATTATTTTGTGAGTTTCATCTGATACTACAGCATGGCTCCAAGCATAATCCACGAGACCTCTCCAGTCATCAGCAGTAGATGTTTCAGGATTTCCCAACTGTACATAGAAAATACTATTTATCAGTACTGTTGTTAGTAGGATATATTGTAAAATAAATTTAGGATATATTGTGAAATAAATTATGACAGTAGTGAAATCAACACATCCACGGATTGTTCATTGCAGAGTCTAAGACATTTTTTAAAAAATATTATTTGTAGTGGAGGAAATTTGTATTTGATAACTATATGTCGTTTAATATTTTATGATTTGAAAGTTCTGTTGCTATCGAAGGACTCTGTTCAAGTGGGAATTTGTAGTGGTGCTCAGTGCAATAACCAACCAAGGAAGGATAGTGCATGGTGCTGTGCATATTTTTCCCCTTATAAAACTCTTGCCTAATTCGGTATGAGTTATAATTTAACTATAAATCTCTCGTATCAGTTTCGAAAAACCTTTACCAATTAAATCTAGTACCCACTAACATAGTGCAGCACATAAAAATAAAAACAAATGAAAATCTAATTTATATGGTTGGGCTTTGTACCGTAAAACTAAAAACCAGGACCAATCCTTCTTGCATTAACTTTAAAAAGAAAATTTTGAACATAATTTATTTGGGAAAAAAAAATCCTTAACTATTCCTTCTTGATTTTGTATTTGCATTAATCTCATAAAACTAGAAATATTTTAAGCGAGCATAATTCTAAAAAAGAGAAAAAAAAGTGTATAAATATTAAAGACGCTCAAGAAGTGAATGTACTATTAATAGTTGGTTAGAACTTAGAACAAACCTAGATGTCTATTTTAATATGGCATTAACTTAATTAACTAACATACCAAAATACCCTTCAGATCAATATAAAGAGAAGGATCCTTGTTCTTGTCACGGATGAGCTCAGCCAGTTCCGGAACATATTTTCCTGCAAATATACATGCATCTCCATGAGAAACTCCAGATATTATATATATATATCATTTCATGAATCAAATAAAAGGCAACCAAAATGGAATTAAGGAGAAATTACCGGCATAGCTCTCCCCAGCAATGTAAAAATTTCTTCTTCTGTATGAAGGGAACTTGAGGAACCACTTGTGGAGGAAAGCATAAGCATCATTCGCTAAGTAAATGCAAATTAAAAAAGGGAAAGTAGATTCAAAATCTTAACTCGTGAGAAAATTAATGAGCATCAGTTACATAATCTCATATTTTCATTAAAAATGATAGTGTTTCGCTTGGTAGTTGCGCTTTTCGCCTACAATAACAAAGCATTTGCGAGATATATTGTCAGATAATTGCATAACTCTCACCTGTAAAGTTATCTCCCAGAATACTGTAATCACTAGTTGTATTGGAGTAAGAAAAGCCAACTCCAACAGGCGATTCCAGGAATAACATGTTGGCTTCTGCACCATCATTGATATATATATTCATAATTTGGAAATATATATATTTCATTTTATAATCACATATGCAGCGGTGCGCTCTTGTTCATCAATAATGAACATGTAAAAGAAAAGTGTGTGATATTATTCTGGTATAAAATTGTATGCGGTACATATGTAATTGGTCTACAAAAGTTTAGATGCAAACTGACGTGTGAAATTATCTGAAAATAATATTAGTTAAAGACCTCGTACCTTTATTCCAAGCATAGGGATTAAATTTAAGCCCTCGGCCATCAGTGTCCACTAAAAAAGGGCCAATCTCCTGGGTAGCTCCATATCCCACAGAGGAACATCCAGGACCTGGAACAAAGAATCTTGTCACCTCATTAGAGAACATAGAATATAAGAAATTAACAAGACCAGTTATTCTTTATGGATGAGTTGGATTGAAGAAGGAAGAAAGTAATGACCTCGACTTGGAGATGAGGAAAAGGGACAAATCATATAATATATATATATATATATATATAACCTTAAAGGACATTTTTAATTAATTTTTCTATCAGCAAAAGTGTGTTTAGTTATGCGGTGGGGTCTGTCTGACGACCTGAGGACTAGGCACAGTACTTAAAAATTCGGAAACCAGCCATTGCTCTCTACACACAGAAGCACACAGGGGTATATAGATTTAGACAAAGGGATGATAATAAAATAGAATCGCAAGGTGTAATAAGTTAGTAGACTTTGAAACCCCGTAAGGTTGTAACATAGTTATAAAAAAATATACATTATATGACCCAAATTATTTATATCCTCCTATAAAAATTCAGCAGCAGTTAAATCATATAGCACCAACAAATCTGAACGTATTTGATCATTACGTTTTTCCTCTTCGCTCCCTTTCTTCTATCCAGTCCGACTGATTTAGGCTGCATCTTCATCATTGAAGATGCATATGCTTTAAACCAGTCATCACTTTCTTTCTTTCTACATCAACTCTTAAGGAAAAATTTAATTCAAGGAAATCAAACATTTGAAGGCCACTTTACTGCCAAGCATTGATCAGAATATGCCTCTTGGCTGGAAGGAAAACAAAAGCTAATTAATACTTGACAAAAAGAATACACTTACCTCCATTAAGCCACAGAACCAGTGGTTTTTCTTCAGGGAGAGTCATGGCTTCATAGAACCAGTAAAAAAGTGCCCTTCCGTACTTTTCATTCACAGTGATGTATCCGGCGTAGTGCCTGAAATCTACTTCAGGCTGTCCAGGCAATTTTGTCACAAGATCCTCATTTTCCGATGATTTCAATCCATTGTCGTCAGCCTTTGGTAAACGTTTACCAAGAACAGGCTCCACCGATATTAGAGCACTAAGGGAAAAAGTAAGATAAATCGTCACCTTCAATACAAACTCCATTGTTGAAACAGAACACGCAAGTTTAGTTGTTTAATGAAATTTTTCGATTGAGAAACAAGATGGGATCATTCGTATTTATAGTCATTGGAGCTAGACTTTGTAACATGGGGAAGATCATCAATTTAGAATATTAAGAGAATATAGGTGAAAAGTCCTACGTGGCAGACTGGATTTTAAAAGGTAGGCCAACTTCTATCGCATCTGACAGGGATGTATTAGGCAGCTTCTAGACATTCTTGCATGAACTTAATGGTGGAGACTCCAACTGCGAGTTAGTTGTTGAATCTGTTGTAACTATGTGTGCTATTTTAAAATACGGAGTCTCAAATCGGTTAATTACAAAAACTTAGCAAGTGTTTATTCATAAAAAAAGAAATCATATGCACACAAGACAAGCTGCCCAAACCCACATCAAGAAGCCGTTTCACCTCCTATGGCATGAATAACGTAACCTAGATTATATCAGTTGCTCAATTTGGGGATATAGTCATAAAATTCTTGCTAAGGTAATTAAGTATGAGCGCGCGGTCTTCTGAAATCTTACTCGAATTATTGCAATTAAGACTTCGACAAACATTCCTTTCGTATTATACTGAAGATTTGAGATTTCTTTATAACGAACGCAAGGAAATGATATAAACGGAATATAATAATCAAATAATAGATGATCCGGATGAAGATTTCTTTATTATATAACAATGAAATAGATTTTAAAAAAAAGAGAAGAACTAAGACAAGTAAACATATAAGTTTTATTTTATTCTAATGAGTAAAAATGTAAACAAAGTTATCTTAGAATAATAATGTAGGAAAAGTTAGAATTTGGATGAAAATCAAAGTATTTGGTTTGATTTGATTTCATATGTTGTTATATACTATTCAGTTTGTAGAAACTATCTTTCTGTCTTTATCAATCATCGTGGATACATTTAAGCTGTATGCATTAATTAGGCTTAAAAGAGGTTTTTTAATGAAAATTCTTGTTATTAATTAGAAAAATTGTCACCATTTATATGAGAATTGATTATTTGAATGAATTCAATATATTAAAGTCAGAAACAGAATATAAAGCTTTCAACAGTTACTTTTTGAACTATAAGGATTTCGATCAATACACTTTTTAAGATTCTCATCAAAATAGTTAATATGGAATTAATACTTTTCCTATACAATCTGACTCATAAATGCTTTCTTTATTTACTTCATCACTCTTTTTGTTTTTTTCTTGAAAGGTACAATACTAGTCAGGTTTTGACTTTCGTCTATCTAGATGTTGGAAAATAATTGCTATATATTTATGTTTTCTAAGATTATGTTTTTAATAATAATTTTATGTATTAGGTGGGTATTTATTCTAGTAAAAGCTTACATCTAGAAAGAATTATATTTTTTGACTTTTTGAACCAAAATTACTAATAAAGTTAAAGAAAAAAGAATACTAAAACGATAAGGAGAAAAACAACTTGACTTTGTATAATTTTCCACATATACATATTCTAGAACTATTTACACGCCCGTCTAAGGATACTTTGTATAATCTTCAATATATACATGAACTAAAACTGTTAATATCATCAAAAATTAAGAGCTAGATCAAGAAATTCATAAAGCCCAATTTTATTGAATGGTTGTAATTCCAATAGATGTACCATTAACTATCCTAATCTTGAAATTCCGTGAAACTATTTTCTCCCAAGCTAGGGCTTATATCACTCTTCTTGAAAGAAAGATCGATATGGCTACATCATTTCATTTCATTTGGTTGTCAAATGGTCAACTATTACAAATTATGCAACAAAAGGATACCTATGCGTAAGAAAGCAGGCAGAGCAAAACAAGGCGCAATACATGGCCATAATTAATTATGGTTGTGTAGACATTGACCACGTTCTTGATCTTGCCTTTTATCTGCCTGTCTTTCAGTGCCAGTCAATCAATCATCACAAAAAGCGACAAATCAATTAGTGGAAAGAAATAGTGGTATATATTCCAAATTGATATTGGTGCCAGCCTCCCAAATTAATATTTGAAAACAAAAAAGTTTTAACTGTTTTTACGAGTCTCATCATAGCAAAGATGAATCATGGAGTTTTGAGTCGAACCTAGCTTGCTAGCCCCCCCTTTGTAGTCGTGGGTAGTGACAGTCGGATGACCTCGTCCTCGAGAATGAATTTGATCTTCTTTTATCGATTCAAAAGAAACGAAAAACCAACTTGGCTTGTTGAACAATGACTTGGATTCCAACTAATTTATATAGTTGAACAATGAGATGGAAATCATCCATTGAGATTATTCCCAATAGAATTTTTTATGCAACAACATCTTCATAGGCTAACAATGAAGTGCAACAACATCTTCATAGGCTAACAATGAAGATCTTACATATATTATATAATTTATTAAGTAATGAATTATGCTAATTGTCTTCATTTACTTGGATACATTTTAGATAAATGGTAATGTATGACGTAATTGTTTGAAGCGCCAACCCCACTAATACATCAAATTTAAAACAGCAGAAAAAAATTGCAACCAACAAGGAGACTGCCTCATCTACATGCTTCTTATTTGTCTTCGTCAACAGGACGAACTCTTACTCTATGTATTGGCCAATGGATTTCCACATATCCATCTACTCGTTTAGTCAATTGATCATTCCATTATCGTTCCTTAGTTTTGTATGGATTCACTGTCACGAGGGAAAATTTTCTTTAATTTTAATCAAGTAATTAAAAGTGCTAAGCTTGTTCGGATTAGCTCATCATTCATTAGTAAAGTTATTTATAATTCACATTATTTCCCTTGAATGCGTGTAACATACCGTATGGACAGACACAAATCCATTGTGTGATCTCTGACTTTGGTGCTCCAATTTGCTTGCTGCGCAAGCGCAACCCTTTTGCTCGACCAGGATACACGTTAGCTTATATCGGACAAATCGTGTATCGATCTTTTATTGTGCAGCTTTTCGTAGACCAAGTGAAGAATTACTGAATTCTGATAGGTGGCATCTTGATTATCTTTTCTATCTGTATTTTTATACTTTAATGGGAAAAACATGATCGAGGTCAATAACCTAATCAAAATGAAGATATAGCGTACCAAAGAAGACGCTACCGTCTGGACATTACCTTTACAAAAGAAAGGTATAAAACAGTTAAATTCTTTTTTTGTATTTTTTTCTTTTTGACACGTAAATAATTTCTATGTCTACTCCTAAACGGGCGAAACTAGCCAATTATCGAATTAACTAGAGCTTAGAACTAGTTGAATGTCATACATATTAATGCAGACAAATGAAGGAGCCTTACACATAAAATGTGCCAAATATATGGTAAACCTTATATTAATATGTATCTTTTTCCCCCAATTAATTATAACCTTAAAGTGAATATTTTCATTTGCCAATGGCTTTTAAAATTTTAGTTTGTGAATCTTACCTATTGAGGAAAAAATCTCTGTAAACTTTTCTTGACTGATGTAATATATGCCACCTAAAAGAAATCTTAGGGTTAAAATGGAAAAAAAAAATCATAATGGAAACCACTAGTTTGAAGAAAACAAGAAACTGTGGTGAATCTTTATGTAGGACTGGGATTAATTCATTCCTTGTCTGAAGTTTTGTCCAATCGAGCAAAGTTTAGGCTTATTGATAATTATTAGTTATAACATAAGAATATAAATCAAAGAAATTAAGGGATCATTTTTGTTCTTACACGAAATCTTAATTTCACTACCTTTTATTTGATTTAAGTTCTTTGTTTTATAATTTACGTTTCGTTACATTTATATTTGATAGGGAGAAAAATAGAATTTACTAACTTTTATATGAATGCAAAGAGATCTTAATGGTTATGTAATTCTTTTATCTACCAAATATCTTCATCAAATCCATTATTTCCTACCATATAAAATCAAATCTATTAACTTTCTATTAAATATTTTAATATTTATTATTAGAGATAAAATTGGCAACCATTAAACGATAGAATCAGCACTTGTTCATATGGTCAAGAAGGACCATAACAAATTCTAACTCAAAAATTGAGGCGAGCACTATAATACCTTTCATGATTGATACGAATAAATATTTTTTTTACATCGTCATCCTGACTATGTCATTATTATCTTGGCCATGTCATCAACTTAGTCAAGTGGTCAAGATATGAGGCAATTCAAGAATCATGCTTCCAAAGTTAGGCCTAGGTGACCTCACCAACACTGGTCCTTGATCAAGTATGTCATTCAAAATCCCTAAGGTGAATATGTGGACAACATTCAAAAATGCACTTAGATAAGGCCTCGAAAACTTTCTTATTGAGATGAGGATTATCGCATTCTAGCTTACTTCTAGCCACTGTAGCTCGGCATTACCAAAAATAGGAGTACCATAAAGGTAAACATATGTCAAGCTCTGTGTAAGTGACCACTCCCCTCAAATTCTACAAGTGACTATCATATGTCACATCACCCCTTACATGTGTGTCATGGGCAGTAACAACATAAAGAAATGATGAGAGCAATCAAATAGTAAAAGCTCGCATGCCACCTTGCAGCAAGCATGTCAACTCTTCCCATTCTCCGATGATTACATAGGTATACTTGTGAGATATAGTAGCTACACTTACAAAAGGGAGTCAATTCCAACATAAAATAGAGTAGGTTAATTTCACAATTTTTGGTAAAGCTTTTTTACAAAATAGACTTCAATGTTCGTCATCTCCTTCATCCAAAACCTAAGGGAAAACAGGTAAGGGTAACGACAAAATAATCCTTAGTCTCTGTCACTCTTCTTTTCTCTTCATTCCCTTATCTCATAGCCAATGACTGACTTAAGAATCAAAGTTTCTTTGTCGACAATTCGGCACCATTTAGAACTTCTTTGTGTTTGTAGGTTAATGAAAGCAAAAGCTATTTTCACTCTGTTGTGTGATGCTCAAGGTTAGCTTGACAACCTCCACATTAGCATAAGGTCAAATAACTTTTGTACATCAAAACTGGCACTATCTATAGAGAGGTTAAACAAAAAGTCATTTTCAACTAAATCTTTAGAAATCAAAAAGTCATTCTTGTCATAATTATTAGTCATGGCAAGAAACAATAGAAGTCGTTCCACTTAAAGGCTTAAAGCAAGAAGACAATGTTATAGAGACGGTAGATCAAGTATGGAGAGCCACAACCTTTAAGTTCAGCAGTATTATTATCCATGAAAATACTCTTATACTATTTATATGTCAGGCTTCAATAGTAAGAAAAGGGAGAGAGGTGCTTTAGTTGGCTAAGGAGCAAAGGCCAAGGAAGAACCTGCAAACCTAAACTCTTGTCAGTATAACTGAGATGCTAGAGAGTAAAATATTAGTGTATATCCTAGAAACCATTCATGTTATCTGTTTCAAGACTGGTGATTTTGTATTAAATTTTAAATATTAATAAAAGAATTTATTTTTTATTTATATACATTTATTGTTTTCTTTATTATTTTATGCAATAATATAAAAAATGTATGTGAATTATCTTGATAAATACGTTTAATAGTTAAATAAATTTATCAAAATTATTTCTTACGTATGTGATATTGATTGGGTCTCTATATCACATAGTAGGCATACTAAATTGCCTAATGATATCATAAGATGATATATGTGAGGCTGACAATATGTGTATTATCATAAATAGATTATTATATATTTATAATTAAAAAACGATTTATTAAACGTGATCGTACATTAATAAATCATATGGTATGCATGTAGTCAATGATTTATTGATATATTATACTATTGTGCAATGTAACCTTTAACTTAAGAGATATGAATCGGTTCTTATATAGGTGCATATAGTTCATATAGTGTATAAGTACAGAACTAGTCAAGCCTTGTATGTTAAAGTTGATTTGGTTATACATTGTTCATATAGGAATATGATTGACAGTCAAGATGATATCCGTTGGCTCGACAAGTTGAATCGAGAGTTTTCATTGACTCTATTCAAGTTGAGTTCCTAATTGAATATCAATGAATGTCTGAAATATAAGTTCATGGCCACGGCAATATAAAAATCATACGAAGAGTACGTGGTAATGTAATTATGACATAATGATTGACAATTCGTAAAGAAATCAAGATAAGGGTTTTGACATTCCATGAACCCTTACTCGATTAAGAGTTGACAACCGAAGGATGTTACCCACGTGATACATACAATAAATGAAAGGTTTAATGAATAATTTCTCCATCGTGATTTAGAGATTATAGCGCATTGTTAGATGTCAACCATAATCATTGAGGTTTTAAAATGTTTAATATATACTCATGGCTAAGTCATGATGAACCTTCATGGTCACATAAAAAATTCTTATGTGTTTCTTTAAATAAGAGAGAGATAAAATATTATTTGTCGATGATTAGTACTTTCAAAGATAATACAAAGGTCGAAACAAATATATATAAGTGTTATATATATTTCTTACTCTTTGAAGTATTAAAGAATTATATATATGTGATATAATTATGTAATTTAAAGTAAATTACATGCAAAATTGATAACGGAGATTATGAAATATGTTAAAATATAATTTTAATACAAAATGATTAATTCCAGATTAAAATATTTAATTTGGATAAAATGATCATTTTACCCCTATATGATACATTATGTAATTTAATGTAAATTATATTCCAAAAAATTGATAATTACGATTATCAAATATATTAAAATATGATTTTAATGTAAAATAATAAAATCTAAGTCAAAATATTTAATTTACATTGAAATGATCATTTTACTTTTATGTGTAAATTGATCGAGGGCATTATGATAAATATAATGTAATCTTGAATTTATAGAAATTTATAATATTAATTAAATTGTTAATTAATTAGCCAATTATTTAATGTCTTTAATTATTAAAGAATGAGATAAATATAAATATATATATATATATATTAATGATTAATATTGAACATTTGTCAAATTTTGATTTGTCAAATTTATTTATATATATATATATATGTGTGTGTGTGTGTGTGTGTGTGTGTGTGTTAAATACCCATTGGTTAATTTATATTATTGTCCCACCCATCTATTATAGGTGTGGTTGTATCATATAAATTCTAATTAAATAATATTTATTAGATAAATATTGAATTATTTAATTAGAAATGAAAATAAAAATATTTTATTTTATTTTTATTTTCACAAGAAAATTGAAACAAAAATCAAGTTTTCTCTTCCTCCATAAACGTCCAAATTGAATAAATGCATGGGATGGTAAAAATTAAAGAGAATTCATGTTTGTTAGTTTTATTTTCATCAAATATTCATATTAACAAGGTAATGCCCTAAAGCCCTAAATTAATTTCCATATTTTTCATCATTTTGAATGATTTTTTGGCTTAGGGTTCTTGGAGAAAAACTTCAATTTTTGCATGTCGAAGCTATGGTTTCCATCATAAATTCCTTAAGATAAAGAGATGGATCATCAAGAATCACAAGAGAGGCATGATAGGGTAAACAATGATGCCCCTTAATATTAAAGAAAGCCAAACACTAGATTATAATGCAAAAGGGAGGACGATGGGCCCTCCAATTGTAAACCCCCACTAATAAAGGCCCAATCTAATTGCAGTATAAAAAAGAAAATGGAAAATGGTAGGAAGACCTACCCACGCAAAAACTTTGTCAAGGAGCTCAAATGTGCTCTACAAAATTTTAAAGCACTAGGATCGAGGCAGGGCAGCTCTTCTTAAAATCCCGATACCAAAAAAAGGTGCAAATTTAAGCCTAACCTAGCAGTAATAGATATAGGAGTGTACCTCAACAAAAAGTACATCAAAAAAAGAGAGGCAGCATTAACTATAAGCAAGAAAGAGGTAGAAGATTACGTCAGAAGAATGCTAAAGGAATTAGACATGCATAGTATATCTAGCCAATAACAACTCCCTAAACCTATTGTTTGACCAAAATCGTACTCAAATTCCTCATTTTTAAAGGAGATTTTAGGGCTTAGGCTCTTAAAGAAGTCTAAAATACCTCAAATCCCTACAAGGGACTGACCTAATTTTACACTTGAACCTATTCAAAAAAATGATACTCATATAAAGGTTGACCAACCCATAAATGTACAAGCTATTTCCCTTAAGGGTCTAGCTTATAAATGATATAAGAACATTGAGCAATCAGCTGCTGCATTTGCGAACGAGTTCAGGGGAATAGTAGCCACTACCAAGAACTTGAGCTCTTTGCTAATGAGGAAATAGGGACCAAATGAAACCATGAGGAGTTTTGTTTACAAGATTGATGAAGAGGTTATAGACTTGGGATTTTCTTATCATCCCTTGGCCAGAAAGGTTTGAAGAGAGGCTTGCGTATGGAAATACCCTGGTATACCATCTATAGGCAACCATTAACTTTTGCAAAGTGGCTCAATGGGAGTTGTTCAACAAAATAGAGATCGAGGGACAAATGCTCTTAAGAATGAAGAAATAAAGATAAATAATGATGCCAAAAAAGACATACCTCAAAACTCAAGGACTAAGGAAAGAATAGAACGTCAGGGCAACCATAGAAAAGATTAGACCCTTTTAAGATTTAGGTTAGACCAACCCAATGAGAAAAATTACCACAAGGTACTCGCACTAAAAGCACCACTCAGGAGGGTAGATTAAGTTCAAAAGATGAATTACACCCCTCAAAAGCCCCTCTATCTAAAGTATCCAAATACACCAAATGACAAGGAATGCTCATGCTATAGCCTTAGCACATGACGGTAAGGACTGCAAGGAAGTCGAGGGATAAGTTTTGTGAGTTTCAAAAGAACTATAGCCATATCACCAACCAATACAAGGACCTAAAGAATTAAATGGAAATATTAGTCAAGAATAATTACTAGATTAATTATGTGACTAGACCTCAAGTCAAAACCTAAAACCCTGAGCAATACTCATCGATAATAAAGACCTTGACCAATACACATAGCTATAGTGATATCTGAAAGCCCAACATTGGTAGAAAAATCAAATAATTTATAGAAGAATTATTTTAGGTACTCCCTTCTTAACCATTCTATGGACACTCATGTGATGAATGTACAGATAAATAAAAAGCTTAAGATAGCTTCCATCCCTATCATACTTACAGATAAAGATGAGGTAAAGGTTTATTACCCTTATGACGATGTCCAAATAGTTACCCTCGAGGTTGTTTCACTTTAAGTCAGTAAGATTCTAGTGGACACAAGGAGTTTTTTCGATATCATATTTAAGGACGCGTTAAACTAGTTGGGGATAAAAGATTTAAAGCTTATCCTAGTAGATACTATCATACACAATTTCAAGGACTCTTATATTATTTTACTGGGAATGGTACAATTGCCAATTACTATATGTAACAAGCCTTATTAAAAGACGACCATGGTACAGTTCTAAGAAGTAGATTTAAAAATGTCATACTATATAATTCTAGGATGACCCTTCCTCTGAAGTACTAATACAATGAAGAATGTTCACTACATAGATTTAAAATACTATCAGTTAGTTAACTCTATTTTGGGACATGAACTATATTAGAGCCCTTGATGTGTACATTTTTATGAAGAAAAAATTGCTTTATAACATTTCAAAGACTCTACCATTACAAGATCATACCATTCGACCTAAAAAATATAGCAACTATGTTCTAAAGGCTAGTAATAGAGTTTTTAAATCTCTATTTAGTAGCACATGAAAAGTGTATAAAATAACATAATTACAAAGTTGATATCCATATGTATTTTTGATGATGAACAAATGAGATTAATTAAATATTAAATATTTTAAAATGATTTATGACATTTAATTATTTGAATGATTAATTATAAAATTTGACCATTAGGTTATTTGATTGGTTGATAATTATCATATCTGAGTATCAATGATTAAATTTCTATTTGAATTTATCTGAATGATTAATTTGTTAACTGAATGATTATTTGACATATATTTGTTAAAAAATATTGCTCTAATGCAGGAAAGCCAAAGTTTTAGAATCCTTGAGGAATATATCGATACCCTGAGGAAAGGTATCGAAACATTGAGACGATCATTTTTATACCAGGAGTTTTACCTTCGAGTATCGAAACCTTGAAAAAAAGGTTCAAAACTGACAACTAAAGCTCAAACGTATCGATACCTTGGTTGAAAGGTATCGAAACCTTATATGAATGATCAAATATATCAATACTCTTAGAGGAAGGTATCAAAATATTCAAGCCAGAAAAATTCAGAAAAGATGATATGTGCAAACATATCGATACCTAGAGGAAAGGTTTCAAAACCTTCTACCAATTTAAAGCATAATGACTAGTTTTGGATCATTTATTGCTCGAATTAAATGAATATCAAAAGAACCATTGAGTTAAAACTACTTTATCATTTAAATACTTAAAGTTCTTGCAGAAGAAGGATAAAATAATTAGAAATTATCATACTGAACTTTACCAAAAACATTTCTTTCTATAATTAATTTTATTCTTTCATTCTGAAATCTTTTATGCATTCATTTGTTATGAGAGAAAGTGAGAAGTAAGAATTTATTGAACATCAACTCTATTGAGAGAGTTTTATTCTTATTATTTTTCATTGATTGTACTAAATTACTTTTTACCCGTATTAAAGAAAGATTGAAACTTGGGTTTCTCTTCACTTAAAAAAGTAAGAAGTATAGTGATTGTTTTTTACCCTAAAAAAGGAGTTATATTGAGCTTTTCTTGACCTGATAAAAACTAAGATGAATAGTGAATCCTCAAGTTTAAAGAATTAAATCGAGAATAGTAGACATAGAATCGATAGCTGAACCACTATAAAAACTTTATCTGTCTACATTTCTCTTCTCTCATTGCATTTATGCGCTGCATCAACTATTTTTATCACAACACTAGACATTAAATCTTTACTCACTTAAAATTTTTTAAGTTAATTATATTGCCTTTTCACCCAATTTACCCCCTCTAGGGTGATCTTATATAAGTTTTTCAATTGGTGTCAGAGCTATAGATCACCTTATATAGGATTTACACCCTATAAGTAATAGATCATATCATGGTATCTAACAGTCTTCTATCACAAATTATAAAAGGATAGTTCACATATAGGCCTCCATTCTTTGATGGCACAGATTATACATGTTGAAAAAAATATATACAAATCTACCTTAGTATACTAGATTTCGATATCTTAAATATTATCAAGGATGGGTACTCTTAGCCAATGGTTATAAATGAACTACTAGAGAGAGAAAGTCAAAACTCAAATAAGAATGGACTCTAGAAAAAAAGACTCGGTTTTAGTTAAATAGAAGAGCAATGAATGTTTTATACTGTACACTAGACAGAGACAAATATAATTGGATTTTTTATTGTGACACAACCAAAGCTATTTAGGATAAGGTAAAAGTCACACACGAAAACACTAATAGAGTCAAAGACTCTAAAATTAGTATGCTTGTACATGATTATGAGCTATTTAAGATGAAACCATATGAGAATATTAAGGACATATACACACATTTTACTAACATTATTAATGATTTGAAAGCTCTTGATAGAACATACTCCAATACAAACGTAGTTATAAAAATTCTAAAGAATTTACCAAAAATATGAGAAGCAAAAGTAACAACAATTAAAGAAGTCAATAACCTCAGCAAGCTGTCATTAAAAGAATTATTTGGTTCATTGATGACTTATGAGATAAAAGCAATTTAAAATTAAAAAAATGATAGAAAACAAGGCAAAAAAAATGTTGCCTTAAAAAGTATTAAGGAAATAAAGGTGATGAAAGCAGTCATGAATTGAAAGATGAAGAGCTGATAATGATGGCTAAAAAGTTCAAAAAGTTCTTCAACAAGGACAAACTGAAAGGTAGAGGTTAGAGAAGAAGAGAGCTCTAAAAAAATGAAAAACCAGATAAGTATAAGAAATAGAAAGAGAAGGAAAAAGAAAAAGAAGGCTATCTATTATGAATGTAAGAAATCAAGGCATACACGACTCGAATGCCTACTGAAAAGGTAGAAAAAGGACAGTAGAAATAAAAAGGTGATGAAGGCAATGTGGGACGAATCAACAAGTGAGGAAAGGTCTTTCTCATCCTCAGAAGATAAACAAGCAAACTTTTACTGTGGAGAGCATCAAGCACAACAAAGAATGTTTTTTGAATAATAGATACTCAAGATATATGACTAGATACAAGAAGATATTTTTGCGTCTAAAAAAAATGAAGTAATTTTTGGAGATAACAACCATGAAAAAGTACACAAAATTGGCTCAATTGAGGTAAACAATATTAAGATTAATGATGTTCTCTATATTGAAGGTTTGAAATACAACCTTCCAAGTATATCTTAATTATGTGACAATGGCTTTAATGTTATATTCCTTAAAATGCATGTGATTTTTTTGATGTTAGTAATATGAAAATGTTGTATGCTCATAAAGTAGGTGATGTGTATGTAATTGAGTTTAGTCGTATTGATGTTGTGAATACTATCTGCTTGCTAGTGATTTGTGATAAATCTTGGTTATGACATCAAATATTAGGATATTATAGTATGGACCTCATTAGAAAGTTGGTTAAACATAACATACGAGAGAATCTCCTTAATCTTAAGTTTACCAATAATAGGACATATAAACTGTTGGTTATTATATGGCCTAGTGATATGCAAAAATTTAATTCTCTAAGTTTCCTAAACCTAGAATGTACATGCATCAATATATATGTAAATTTAGGTTAAGGTTTCAATTTTTTTTTGAACCTTTCATGCATGGATATGATGAAGACAAGGTATAAAATCATCTCCCCTCTTCAATCTATACCATCCAAGCACCATAAAAGCTTGAAGGATCTAATTCCTCCTTGAAATTTTGAAGAAAACATAATTTTCTTTATTTTTTCTCATATGGCTGATGAGTACATAAAAGTGTACGTGTATTAAGATTTAAATTCATCATTTTACACTTCAAAGTATGATTAACTCTCTTCATTCATGCATATTTCTAGTTTTTGACGTAAATTTTACTTTATTTATAATTTTAGTTAATTTTAGTTTTTGTGCAGTGAACGTAAAAAGGGCATAACTTTTCATCCAAGAGAGATATTGAGATGAATATTGATCCATTGGAAAGCTAACTCATTGGGCTAAAACTTTCATGTTTGATCTAACCATCATTTTGATAGCTTTTATATATTTTTGATGATTAAATGGCATGATTACATGGATAATTTATATTGTTTTTGATAATGCCAAAATAAATAACAAGTAACAAAATTCATATATGTGGAAAGTAGAGTGCTTTTATTTGATAAATCGAGCATATATAAATCACTTATTCTTTGAAAAGTGTATACGTTTTTACAGGTGAGAAAAATGTAAAAAAAGCATCAAGAAAAGCTCACCAGAGCTCAAACATATCGATACGTTGCTTAAACGTATCGACACGTTTAAGCTACAGTGTCAAAATCAAGCCCGAGTTCTGGAACCTTTCATAAAACGTATTGACACCTTTGTCAGGCTCTCAAACATTTCAAAACCTCGCCTTAAATATATCGATACCCTGGAAGACAAAGCCAAACGTATCGATACCCTGAAAAGGATGATCAAACGTATCGATACCTCAAAGACATGCTCAAGCACCCTCTTCACAACATATCGATACCCTGGGATTTTCATCAAAGGTATCGACACCCTCATGAGAGACATCATCTCCTTCACGTCAAAGGGTTTCGATACAAAATTCAAAGTATCAATACCCTCGGGTAAATTTCTTAAACGTATCGATACCTTGTGCCATCGTATTGATACCTTCGTAGAAATCAAGTTATAACGGCTAGTTTAAGAGACATTTAATGCCGCTATTAATGAAGGAAAATATGGCCGTTGTGGAGAATTTATTATAGATATATATACAACCATTTCTGAAGACAAAAAGGTGGTTGAAGAGCAAAAAGAACATTCTGATTAAGCTTGATACATTCTTTTGCAATTATTGTTTTTGTTCTCTCTATATTTATTATTTGTTATCAATTTTAGTGAGAGAAAGTGAGCATTTTTTATTATTCACTCTTTCAAAGAGTTTTAAATTTCATTCTTGGTGAATTAATTTGGGTTTCTCTTCACCCATTTGTCAAAAAAGATTATCTTTGGGTTACACTTCACCCGGTAAAAGAAAGTTGTACTTTGCAATTGCCCTTCACCCATTTAAAGAAGGAGTTGTATTGGGTTTCTCTTGACCCGTGAAATCAAGAAGTTAGTGATCCTCAATGTGAGTGGATTCAACCGAGAAGAGTGGACGTAGACGCATTATTAAACCACTATAAAAATCTCCTGTGTTCATTTAATATTTACGCATATAGTTATCACGGCATTCATTTTATTAAACTCATTAATTTTGTTTAAGTCAAATTTTTTTTAATTTTCAATTCACCCCCCTCTTGGATTGTGCCAACTGGGATTTCAAATGGTTTTATATATCATTAGGTGGTTAATCCTAGAGACTTTTGGGGTCACTTTCCCTTAATGCATTGGCTACATTCTCTTCTTGTG